>PPON03000063.1:0-63363 GCA_003708525.3 Monosporozyma unispora | reverse complement strand
TGTCTATTATTTCAGAATTGACATTAATTTATAAAAGTGAAATATGACCATTTGATAAAGATAAATAGATCAAGACCTCTACATACCAAGAAAATATGACTTAATATGCTGTGTAGAACTATCGTTTGAGATCATGGACAACATTATCCCACTACTTAATAATTCAATATTTCACTATTAATTAATGGAAAATGACACTATGTGAAAGAATTCAAGAGATCTAATTTAATATTACAACTACATTATAAGGAATTACTATTTTGCAACACCTCTATCAAAGAAAAAACATGGATTGGGAGATTTGCAATACTTTAATTGAAATGACTATTATAAATGGCAACACACAAAATTCTAATATATCTGAAAGATTCCTTTTGCTTTACAAACCGTCCTAGATTAAGAAACTTTTGCTGTTCAAGAATCCTTTTGCTTTCCAGGGCTTAAGTCGAGTCGACGGCGATCTCCAGGAAGTCGACTTCCATCTCCATAGTTAAGCCCGAAAAGTCGCCTTCCATCATGGCCCATTTCACCACTTTGCAGACTCGCCACCGCGGTTATCAATATACCGTGATGAACTTGTTGGGTCTTTTAAATGTATAATTGAAAATGCAAATAAATGTGATATAAATTAGATAGTGAAATTCTTCAATGAACTTGCCTATTTAAATACTTTGGATGCGAAACATTCAAACATTAGACAATTTCTTTAGCTGCATAATATCCATACAATTTGTAGTGCACCTACTACAAAAGCATATTTGTATTGGGAGAGCGACAACAACAATGAGATATTTGCGATTTGGAAAGTCACTATAAAAATATCCAAAAGGTTGGAAACACCACATTTTTTGAGAATTTTGCCTTAGGTTCCACTTTATTTTGAACCATGTGGTTTTTCTAAACTTTTCACCCTCCTGGTATACATTTTTTGAGCTGGATTATGTTTATTTTTTTTATAATGCTTTTTAGATATTGATCTTCTTGAAAAAGAAGTTTTCAAAAAGTGCAATATATTTTTCCCTTGAATGATCGAATTCTTTTTTAAACAAATAGACCATCACAGGTAGGTAATGCTTTTGCCAAATAGTATCCAACCGTTATTCAAGGGGTCTATCTTTGCCTTGATTATTCATTATTTTTTTGAAGCAATAGCCAACGTAATTAACGCTGTCCCATGGTGTCGCAACACAAGCAATAGTATTGATTGTGTGCGCGCGACAAAATCTACTGGCCAACTAGTGTCCATTCTAGTATTTAGTGTATTCAGCAGTACACCTGTCCATAATCACAACGTTCTGATCAACTTTTTATCAACAATAGGGGAGTTATGTCTTATCTCTTTAACAAATTACTCAATACATATATTGTCCTCTTTACTTTAACAAAGAACTGTTATGTGAAATATTATAATTTCATTTCACCGAATTAAAAACGGTATAGGGATATATAGGGAAGATTTGGAGAAAACAGGCCTGTAGATTCAATTTAATAGGGGGAACGGGGCCCTGTTGTGTTTTTGAGAGCTGGTCTGTTGACAATTATGGATTTGTTATTTTGTAATCCAACAGAAAGTAACAATATCTCACATCCTGGTTGAAGATATAGTGATATGACAATAAATTATAGCTAATCCAAAATACCCACCCTCATGTAATGTTAATTAAACTAAAGTTGGCAAAAACGCGTTATCAGGTGGTCATTTGTTTACTTTTTTTGCCGGAATTGCTATGCAGCCTTTGACATTTTTAGCATCCTGTATAAGTGTAACCTGGACTCGTGGTTTTGGATTGGTCCATACAGTAACTATCTTAAATTCTCCTAAAGATACTATTAGTGCCATACCATATTAATCATCTACCAAATTATTATGTACATACAATGTAATGAATAAATCAGTTATGATTAGAGATACTTCGAGATATATTTTATGATATTCTGATTCTATTTTATCTGGTATTCTACAAATGCCACCTTATTATAGGAGGAAAGATGCTACTCTGGAATTCTTCCACGGAAGGTGACATCTAAACCAAATACACAAAATATTAATATCAAATCTTTATTAATCCTAAGTTTACTCACATTATAAATTTCAAATGACAAATATATATATTGGTTAAAAAGAAAACTCTAGACTTTTTCAACATGAACCAGCGGTACTCCACCTTGAAAAAATTTAGTCAGTTGAATTATCATAAAATCAAGAGAAGATACAACTTTAAAGTTGAGCTTCTGAGATAGCAAAAAAAGAATTAAAGTGTTAACCCCTAACCATGACGTTTATTTCGTTTCGGTAAGATATTTTCAATGAGGAATACATCATGTTAACCTTTACTAGTTCATTGGCAGTCTCAGATTGACTTTTCCGTAATGCTTCCACTAAAAGATTTAATTTTTTATTTTAGATTTCTGAGGCTTTAATGAGTTTCGTTAGTTATTCAATGAATTTTCTGTCGCTTGCCATTTGTTTGCTAATATATCACTATTTTTCTACTTTGTCTTTTGCCGGCTTTTAATTTCTCGATTAGGGTCTTGCCGCTTTCAATCTTATCATAGTGGCTCTTGATGGTTTATATCTTTTTGTTGAAGAATTCTGTTGTTTTTCTTCAAATCAACTTGATGCTCATTGAAAGCATTCTTCTCACAGTGGAGATTCTTTTCTTTTGAGGATAACATTTCATCACCCTTTAACAGAAGTTTTTTATTATATTTTTCTTGTAACATAGCAATATTTTTGGAACTACTAATTATTAGATGACCTCCTTTTGTTTTTTCTCTGATATATTTGTCCCTATCGATATTGATTTGGTTGGTTATATTTATTTATGTACATATGAATATAGAATGTTTATTAACCTTAACACTTTTTTGAATTTAATAGTATTCTAAGTACAGGAGGTGTTTGGTGCCTATGATTACTGTTTGTTGTTGAGCTCTTCTAGCTTCTTAAGAACCCCTGGCTGTTGACTGGCAAATGCAGTGTATTATTGTTATACGGATTTTCCTCTCCGTCAAAGACCTTCAACGTTTCTAACCTTATTTTAAGTAATTTATTCTTTGGTAACATACCACCCACTGCTCTTCTTAACAATTCACCATAACCCTTTCTTTTAGCAACAACATTCATAGGTGTCAATTTAAGACTCCCTGGTCTCCCTGTGTGTGGCCAATAAGTTTACTGTTCAAATTTTTTACCTGTAATCTTTAAGTTGCGACAATTCGTGACAACAACGTAATCTCCACAATCTTGAGTTATTTTTCTCATCATATAAAAGATTTGTGTCGTTTTGTAATCATTGAATAATGTGTTTATCCATTATGCACCTCGGTATCAATCTTACTGACATATTCTAATGATTCTAAAACGAGATTACAAAAATCAGATGAAAATCGGTTGTTACTTTTTAACTCTTTCGTAAAAATAACTTATATAAATAGATAGAAAAGATTAATTAACACCTTATGTACATTATTATATACAAGTTCAAATTAGAACTTTCGCTTAATAAACCACTCGCTATTAATATAATTTTTTATCCTAACAAGGAACAAGAAGAACTTAGGGTGCTAAAACAGGAGAAAAAAGAAGAGTTAGAGAATAAAAATAAAAGACTTGATGAAAAGGAAAAGCAAATATTGGAACTTGCTGTTGAAAATACTAACCTAAATTACTTTGGGGTTGCTAGAGCTTAGTTTATTTGTTTTTCTTTTTATTTTTTTTTCGGTTTATTTCATTATCCTCCTTTGACGTTACCTAAATTTGCTGAAACTCTGCTTTGAATCAGGAACTAGTACACATTGTTGCTCCACAGAAGATACATATTTTTTCTCTCTTACTTACTGGTCATTTAATTCAATCATCTCTTTCAATTGTTCAATGTATTAGTATGGAATATATATAGTTAAAAATAACCAAATAGTAGTCTCATTTTTTTTTTTATTTTCCAATGTTGAATGAGTTTGAATACATCTGCATTGAGCTTGTTAATGCTTTCAATAAAATAAACAATATTTAAGTGATTAGCACTAAAAAATTCCTCACTCTTTTATATGCTGTGTAACATAAAGTACGTTGATTGTAAACAGATTACAATTTTATTTTATGTACTGAGATATTAAATTATAAGAAAACTCGAATAACAGTTTTACCCTATATTTATCTATGATCTTTTAGAATAACTCAAAAAGTGTTATCTAATATTGGAGCAGAGTTTTTTTTTAGAAAACCCACCAACCTGAAAGGATTTGGATTCGTACAGCATATTGATATATAAGCTATATAAAAAGTACCTTGTAAGGTTCTTAGAATAATCACAATGCTATAGCTTTAGCTGGGTAACGCTCATTACTTAGCGGAGAGCCAACGCAGGGTTGATAAGGGCAACTGACTCAAGACAAACAAAGATGCATCCGTGGGCATTCTCTAACAGATCTTTATCCTGTGAAACTACTTAAGCCTCTTGGCATTGCATTGAGCTTTCCAGAGGTAATTATCATACACACATTATAGTTATCTTTAGTCTATGATTAAAGGTAACAACTAAGAAGTAAGAACAACTAGCTTTTCTTTAGTTTATACTATCTATATAACATTTGATACCGAGTTATTAATACACATAGCTATCATTTAATTAGTCTTACCATCCAATTCTTAGATATCTGTAAAACTATAAGTACTGTTGTTCATTCGTATGCTAGGGCAGCATCCCAGAATTTAGTTTCAAGGTCACATACTTCACCATAGATTCTAATCAATTTTTCGATTTGGTCAACAGGATAGGTACGAGCAACATGGTTTAAAAGAGACATACCAATATCCATACCATTATCATAATTCTCACACGAATAAATATCGATCCATTCACTATACATTCCACCTTTTGGTGCAGTAACTTTACCTTTGAAAGCTTTAGCACTTTCACCATAACCCATCATACATGGTGTTAGGGCCATAACTAATTCCTCCCAGTTGCCTCTCTTAGCAACCTGATTAAAGTATCTAGAATAATTGTTTAAAGCA
Source organism: Monosporozyma unispora (assembly GCA_003708525.3). Taxonomy (NCBI): domain Eukaryota; kingdom Fungi; phylum Ascomycota; class Saccharomycetes; order Saccharomycetales; family Saccharomycetaceae; genus Monosporozyma; species Monosporozyma unispora. Next base: position 58,343 of record PPON03000063.1, on the reverse strand, counting down.
GGACCTCTCTTAATATTCTTGAAGTAAGAGTCATCCTTGACACCAAATTCTTCTTTCAGTCTCTTTTCGTGTTGACTCATTTCTTCTCTTACTCTTCCAACAATGACTAATTCTTTTTCCATATCTTCTAAGTCAGGAGATTTAGCACCAGCAATACAATGGACTCTACCATAATCCACTAAATAGGAATAATCTTGTTCAATGAAGAATTGAAATTTTTTTAAAGGTAAAGTGCCATCAGCAATTTGTCTAACAAAATCATGGTGGATATATGTATCCCAATATGGTTTAACGAGTGGATGTTGAATTAAATATGCATAGAAATTTTCAACCATTGGACCAGCCTTCAATGTCTTTGGAATTGGGACAATTTCATGGGCAGTAAAACATTCATCTGCGATCATGTGTTTTAGTGGAGATTCGATAGCATACATGAAATTTGGAGCAGTGTTCCCGTTGTTATTAACAGTTACAGAACTTTGAACATATTCTAAAGCACCGTAGATGGCTTCCTTCAATGAAAATTCATGGGCTAAATTAGCAGTGATGGCAGTTGAAATCATTCCATTACAGTCTCTAACATTTACATGAGCTTTGAAAGTCGTAAAGTCTTGATTGTCACTAGTAAATAATACATCAAATGAATTGGATTCAGTTAATTTGCAATTTGTTATCAACACGTTGGAAGCAGAAGCTTCATTAGAAAATTGATTAACAACTGAAAAAATGTCTTCAACGGTTTTAATGTTATTTGATAAATTTAACAATTTTTGAGCCTTTGTGATGCTTACAACAACTAAGGTAGATTGCTTGAAAACTACCTCTTTCAAAGATGTAAAAGTTTCAGTGTCTAAACTATCAGCAGAGATAACAACTGGTACTGAAATACTAGTCATATGCTTCTTCAATAAAGCAACAGCATCTTTAGTTAAGTTACCAATCTTAATGGCATCTTTTTTTGGTAAGGAACCAAATTTGGAGGCTAAGAATGAACCTGGGATAAGGAATGGGTCTGAATTTTCAGTAGATAGTTCAGTAATTAATGTTTCACCATTACACTTATGAGCAGTTAAAATCTTAATATCAGTTTCAACACTATCATTAGAGTTTGGATTGGATTGACCAATACTTAAAATGTTTGGAATCTTATCCACTTTGTGTAGAACTAAATATGGAGATGGTGTATTAATATTGTACGTAGAGTAAGTCATATTAATTGATGTTGGTTGTTTGTTTCATTGTAATTTAAATTGGTGCAGAAAGATAAATAATTTTGGTCATAATAATTCCCATGTTATATATCATCGATTTGACATTGAATATTTCTGTTTCTTCTAAAGGTTTCCTTTTTAACCACCTCTAAGGATTACTTCCATAAAGCATGAAAATTTGAATATTAAAAATACATTCGGCAATGCATATATTCAGATAATCTTGACAGCCTTTTAAACGAATAAAGAAGTCAGCTATCCTTCGAAAAAGTGTTGTGGTCTTCCTCATTAAGACTCATCAACTGAAGCCTTTAATATCTAATATAATTTTTTTTCTCAAGCAGGTAGTGTAAACATTATAATAAGTTAAGGATACTTATTATTAGTATAACTTGAATGGGTGAGAACGTTCAAAGCTGCCTCTACGAGTTTAATAAACGTCAAATCTAGAAGCTTAGTTAAAATAAGTATCCATTTTATATAATAAATATTCAATAGTTTAAAATCTTTTGTAATAATTTTGTATGGCACAATTTTTGTATTTCATTCGGCCGACAAAATTTTTGTCATTTAATTCCCTTTTTGTGCGACTTTAGAATAAAATATGTTAGATCGGTGTCACTAAATATACTAAGGTGAAAAGAGTAAAAGGTAGATACTTTAAACATTCTACTTGAATAAACCAAGTATTTGTTATTTGAAAATAAACAGACAAATATTAATATATATATATATATATATCATAAAAATACAAATATAAATGAAAACTTAATCAATCAAGTAAAGGTACGTTCAAGAGGAGAATCCCAAAACTTAGCTTCTAACCCGCAGACATCACCATAAATTTTGATTAAGATGTATAACTCCTCTTTTGGACAATCTTGAGCAACATGATTTAAAAAATAAGCACCTTTCCCAATGGACTCCTCTATTGGAATTGAAGAATAGAAATTAGTCCAATCTCTGTAAATTGAACCTGGTTCTGGATCAGTTTTACCAACATAGAAAGATACTGCTTTACAATAACCGATCATACATGGACATAGAGCCATCATTAACTCACGATAATTACCTCTTCTTGAAATATCCCCCATGTATCTGGCATACTCGTTTAATGCATCACTTCTTTCCACTTTGTCCATATGGTCATCATCAGTAACACCAAAATAATCTCTTAATCTATTCTTATGGCAATCCATCGACTCTCTGATACGATCAAGGACATATAATTCCTTCTCAATATCAATTAAATCAGGAGCTTTAGCCGCGGAAATGCAATGAAATCTAGCATAATCAGCCAAGTAATTATAATCTTGTTCAATGTAAAATTTAAATTGCTGAAGGTCTAGTCTACTTTCAGCAACTTGTTTAACAAAATCATGATTAACATAATCATTCCAATGTTTTTCTACGTATGGATGTTCATTTAAATATTCCATGAATTGATGAGTAATGGATTTATCTTCAATTAATTGTGGTTTAGTGACCAAATCATGAGCGGTGAAACAATCATCATTAACCATATCAGATAATGGAACATATACATTATGAATCAAGTTCAAGCTGGAGGACATATCATCTTGAGATAACAAAGTTGCATTTTGAGTAAATTCTAAGGCACCATAAATAGCAAATGCTAAAGGATAATCGTTAGCAATATTTGCAGAAATGGAAGCAGTTAATGTTGAAATACTAATTGATTCAAATTTTGTATTGTTTTGGAAAGTTAGCACTTTGTCTTTAGAAGCTTGGTACAAAATATTGGTAAATTTATCTTCCTTTGCAAAATTAGTTAATAAAATATTTTCAATTCCCTTATCAGCTGTCAATCCTCTCGAAAACAGAATAGTATCTTCGATAGAAGAAAAACATACATCCAGTTTTGTCACATCTAAAACTAAGATATTAATGTATTTACCCAAATCATTAACCAAAGCATCAAAATTATCTGATAATAAAATTGTACCGTTAGAGACTAATTGTGTCTCTGATTGATTTAGTTTCTTGGCCAAATTCTTAATTGAATGAATAGATAAATCACCAGTCTTAATAACATCAACCTTAGATAAATCAATATGTTGATTAATTAAGGATTCTGGAACTGGAATAACCTCCTCTCCAGCCTTCAAAGATGTTATGGATGAAAACGAATGAGTCTTATGAGTAGTAAACACTTTGATATCATTCTCCACCTCTCTGGAGTTAGAAACTGTTAGGACAGTAGGGATTGTGTCATGCTTGGACAGAACAAAATATGGTGAAGGAGAATTAATTTCAAATCCAGTTATAGTCATTATTAATGATATATTTATTTTGTTCAAAATGATTACCAAGGCTGAAAAAGGACATTAGAAAAATGGATCATCTTCACATTCTTATGTTGTCTTTATATGTGTCAATTAGTTAAAGCAGTTTAGTGCAGAGTCAAAACGTGTGCATCTGTATTTTCTGTTAGTTTCACTTTAAGTTTCCTGAATTAAGACATCGTGTTTCTTCTTTTTTAAAAAATTAGATTATGACTGGAAACTAATAGCAGGTTTAAGAAAATTACTTATCAATCCCCAATCAACAGAAAAGAATGGTCAGCTGAATCTCATGTCTCCCAAAAGACATGACTTCAAATGTAAACTTTTAGAAGCAACTAAGTTTGGAATTTTCAGTGAAATTCCCTCAGATATTGAAAAACCAGATGTAGGGATTTAACAAATCTTTAATGACAAATTGTTTTTTTGACTTTATGTATAAAATATATAAAATAAAATATGTAAATATTATTACAAATGCAATGTTCTGTTTTTTAGATATTAATAAAATTATAAACCAATACGATGGTATGACAGGGGTATTAACAATGATCCCAATGGACTTTGAATCAATAATAGAATGTTTTCAAAAAATGTATCAGTTGAAGAATCAAAATTCAGTTGCTTAAACATTTAAACCATATTTAGATTTTCTTCTGATTTGAGCACCGTACTTCAAGAAGATGAATGGAACAGGAATCATGGCTGCAGCAAATAAACCTAATAATAAACCAGCCCAGCCAATACCCATACCACGGAACATATAACCAGCAAATAGTGGGAACACAGCACCAAAAGCGGATCTTAAGAAAGTATTGGCAGCCACAGCAGAAGCAGCGACTAACAAATATGATTCAATGATATAATTCAAACATGGTAAGAAAATACCCATTAAACCAAACCCAATAAATGAACCAGCAATGGTAGGACAAATCCAATGAATCTTGTGTGGGTAGTAACCAGTCCAACAGAACCATAAGATACCAATTGGGAAGACGATACCAGAGACAATCATTGGATATAATCTGGCTTCTGGTACTAATTTACCGGCTTTGTTGACTCTATTTAAATAATCACTATCACAATACCAAATAAAGGCGGCACAGAAAATCATACCAATAATTAAAGCAATATATGGTAATTCACCATTTTCTGTAAAACCATAACCATAGACAAAGACGATTGGGTAAGCTTCTAACATAAGATATAAGATACCATAAACAAAAGAGTTGTAAATGGTGATGATTAATAAAGATGGTTCAGTGGCTAACATAATTAAAGGTCTAGTAATGGTCTTTTCAGCGATTTCTTTGATAGATAATTCAACATTTTCATGAGCAGCATGAATACCCCAATTGTGAGTATCCTTTCTCATTTGCCTGGCCTTTTGTACTAAGATACTTGGATGATGAGTTTCTGGGAAAAAGAAAATGACACCAGCAAAAACAGCACCTGCAAAACAACCAACAACATATTCTAACCATCTCCAAGTAGTTCTTTGTGCAATATAAGAACCCATGACTGGAGATAAGATTGGACCCACAAAGACACCAAGAGAGAAAAGACAAATAGCTTTACCTCTCATATTAGTATCAAACATATCAGCAAATGCAGCTGGCACAACAGCCATAGGAGCAGCACCAATCAACCCACCAAAAAATCTACAAATGAAAATTGTTTGTAAATCCTTAGCAGTAGCAACAGCAAATTGGAAACAAGTGAAACCAAAGGCAGAAATGACAATAACACCCCTTCTACCATAAATTTCAGATAGTGGAGCATAAATAATTGGAGAACCAGCAAACCCAAAGACGAATAAAGTAATACCAAGAATAGCGACGACTTCAATGATACCGTAAATTTCACAAATTTGTGGTACTGCAGAAGCGAAAATACTACTTGCCATAGTAATACAAATACAATCTAAACCTAAGACGACACAAATAGAGATTTTTCTCTTTGAAGACCAATTGAATGGATGTAATGGATCATCAGGACCATCAAATGTGACTTCATAATTTTCACTATGTGGTAAAGAAGGTGGATATTGTCTACCACCACCCATTGGTAAAGTGTTAGAGTAGTCCACAGCAACTTTTTCCGGTTCACCAACAGTACCAGTAAGAATTTTGGATAATCTTCTTTGATTTTCCACATTAGATTCAGCCATAGAGGTTAAAGTAGTTGTTCTTTGAATAGACATGTTTGTAAGTTGAGCTTCTTCATCAAAGTTGTCTTCACCATTGTAACCAACAGGATCCGAAACAGATGATACAGAAGAAGATTGAGTTGGGGAAATATCGTTTTCCTTCTGAGAACCTGAAGATACCGACATTGCAGATGTTTTAGATGAAAGTTCTTACAAGGTATTGTAATGATATAATTAACCTTTGAGTTCAAAGCAAAATAAAATAAGGGAAGTGGAGTTTAAACTCAAAACCAGAATCAATGCGCTACCTCTCGTATATTTATATACTTTTTCCCCCTCTTGTCTCTTACTCATCAAAACCACTTTTCTAAGCGATATGATGTTATTAACATCTTTCTGAGATGGCTATAACAGAAAAATTTTCTTTTGTTTGGGATATCCTTAAGTTTTTCCGCAAATTTCTTTTCTCATCGGTTTAAAATTTCCTCAAATCTATTGTTTTGCAAGTGCACCTCTCAACGGAAAGACGGGAGTGCACGTTTCCGTTTGTAACTCCCGCCTTACATCCGTTTAGCCGTCATTGTTTGATTTAATTACTTCTCCGTTTAAAACCCGTAGAAACCACTGTTGTTTGTTAGTCTTCTGTTGTCTATAAAGTTTGTTTCTTTACCCAATTCAGTAACTGCAAACCACTTTATTTTAGAGACAATGGCCCATGTTCACTTAAATCATATATACCTTAAAGCCCACTAGGCAAGGTTTAAAGTGAATAAAAAAATTAGTTACATTATCAAAATTCAGACATAAAACTACTAATGTAAACCAGAATGGTTGATAAGATGGGATTCCTCTTTCTTGAATCAGGGTGAATCTAAAGGATTCTATTGTATTGCTCTCCGGTAGAGTTTCCGTGGAATGTTTTTTTTTATTTTATTTTTCTTTATTTACTTCTCCAATTTTCTACCTGGTGAATTTCCCATTTAGCTGCATAAAGATTGGCACCCACTTACTCATTCAGGCAAAATCAGCGAGAAATACAATAGATTTTCCACCCACTGACGCAAAAAAATGATTCATATTTGTTTCCGCGGAAACTAAATTTCAAATAAAAAAAGTTGAGGTTTTTGTTGTTTATATACTTTTTGTCGTTTATTCTTGGCTAGCAGAGCTAGAGCAAAGTTAATGACATTAATCTTGAAAAAAATATAATATTGCGCCGAGTATTGTGGCCTTCGGTGTTGTAAGGATGAGGTGATTTTATTTAAAAAGCCAAACTTAATTCAAAATTATTTTGTTGACTGCAATTACAACACTCATTTGACATAAGAGTTGTAAGCTTACTGTTAATTCAATTAATACATTAGTGTACCATTTTGGTAGCATTATATTATAAGCATTTTAGTAACTAAACTTGCCACGTTTATTTTAAATGCTATCTTATCCGTTTCTTGTACAAATTTATAAAGAAACAGTTTATCATATTTCTCAACTCAAGATCTAAAGTAGACTCTACATAAATACGAAAAGAAAATTTTTCAGGATATGACCTATAATATAAATCCTTTCAAATATCCCTTTTTCACCATTTAATGTTTACAAAACAATTTCTAATTGTATACTCTACTTCAAACTTAACAAAACTAGCACTAATAATTGACTCTGGACATTGCTGCAAAATGAACACATATTCCAATTCTAATCATGATTTCTTTTTCTCACTGGTTTTGGGGTGCCCTTGCTGATATGGTTGTCAAAGAATTTCTGTCAAAAAATATCTTTTTTTAAAATTTATGTGAACACTAATATTTGTGTCATTTTTCTTTTGTATTGTTGCGGTAATTGATTGATCCCTCCTAGACCTTCAAAATCTAAAATATTTGCATAAACAATTTAAAAATAAATTATATGATTAATCTTTTTAAATATCTATTTAATATAGAATGTCTTTATTTATATTGAATTGTTGCAGTTTCTCTTTTCAACCATTTATATGTGATTGATTGAGGTTGCATATATTGAACTAAATTATCCCATATCGTTCTATTATACATATTAATTTGTGTCTTTTCTTCAGTGGTTAACATTTCAAGATTAATTAATTTCTTACAATATGGCACCATAGTAATATTTTCAAATTCTAAAAATTTTGTATCACCAAATCTTAATTCTGGTTTACATTCTTTGACTAATAAATCATTCTCAATTCTAATACCATATTCACCATCTTTATAATAACCTGGTTCATTACTAATTATATTACCAGCTTGTAATGGATAATTGACTAAATGTGGTTTATAACCAATACCAATTGGACCTTCATGAACATTTAAAAAGGACCCAATACCATGACCTGTCCCATGTCTATAATCTAGACCACGAGACCATAAGAATTGTCTAGCAATAGCATCTAGATTAAAACCAGTGGTACCCACGGGGAATTTAGTTCTTTCTAATGCTAAATTACCCTTTAATACTAGAGTATAATTATCAATCTGTTCTTGCGTTGGTTTAGTGAAATGTAAAGTTCTTGTAATATCAGTGGTACCTTCTAAGAATTGAGAACCAGTATCACATAAATAAATTTTTGATGGATCGATCATTGAAGAACCTTCACTTGGTGGTGAATAATGAATTACAGCGGCGTTAGCGCCTGTAGATGATATGGTTTCAAATGAATTACCTTGGAAATGTTTTTGTGTCTTTCTAATTTCAATTAATTTCATAGCAGCTTTATGTTCATCAAGTAAAGCTTCTTTAACGACTAATTGTCTTTCTAACCAAGCAAAATATTGAACAATACAAAGAGCATCTTTAATTTGTGCCATATGAGCATTATTAATTTCATTCATGTTTTTAATAGATTTGAAGAAATCAATTGGAGAATGAATAATCTTGAATGGAGTATCTTGAACATGACGAATAATTTGCCACGATGAAGTATCTGGAATCAAAAAATTGTGAGTATCAATGGAAATTTTAGTATCAGTACTGGCAGTATCATCTGTGTCATTTGAATTAGCACCACCAGTAGCATTAATTTGTAATGTATTAACAGTAGATTTAAGATGATCCCAAAATGATTTATAACTTTTAACTTGAATATTATTTTCTTTAAAATATTCTTTAATTTCATTATTAAATTTATTATTAGTGAAAAGTATAGTTTCATTTGAATTAATTAAACAGTATGAGAAAAACACAGGATTATAATCAATATCAGAACCTCTTAAATTTAATAGCCAACAAATTTCATCTAAAGCCACGACAATAAATGTCTTTTCCATCTTTGGACTGTTAACATTTTCAAGACTATTATGTGAATCCATATTATGTAATTTAGTTAATAACCTATCTCTTTTAGATTGGAAATCTTCACCAGAATATTCTTGAGATAAATAAATTAAATCATTACTTGGTCTTTCTGGTACAATTTCAAAATCATCCCAAATTAAATCAATTAAATTATCTTCGACGGGGACTAATTCTAATTTATTACCTGTGGCAATAATCTTTTCATTATCCACATCAATTGATTTTTGTAAATTTAATTTAGCTTGATAACTAACTAATTTTGGATCAATACCAATTTTCACAGTAGTCCCTGAAGATAACCCCCTGGCCATCTCGACACATTCTTTAATACACCAATCTTGCCAAGTATATTTATCTACACCTTGTCTAATTAAAGACCAATTAAAATCTAATTCTTGAGAAGCTTGATTAAAATATCTACCATCAGTAGATAAGACAGATTTCCCTTCGTATTGATCTGGATTAAAGTTTAATAAATCTCTAGTAATACACGCAACACCAGCAGAACCTGAAAAACCAGAAATGAAAGCTCTTCTTTGATCAATTAATGCAACATATTCAGATTGATGTTCATCTTCACTTGGTACTATATAACAAGCTAAATCATATTGTTTCATTAATTTTCTTAGTTGTTCTAATCTTTGACTAGTATTAATTTCTTTTGTAGTTTGACATAATGAATCTGACGAATAAACAGACGTTTGATCATTAAATCTTTCACCCGCGACATTTGCGGTGGATAACATAGTTGAGGTCATTGAACTACGTCTTTTTAAAAGTACAGAAGATGGATATCTATTACTTTCTAATCTTTTCATAAAAAGTGAAGATCTTCTATTTTGTCTTGATAAAAGACCAGGAGAACAAGTACAATCCCCACATGATCTTTGTGGTCTTGGTCTACCTAATCTTGGACCAGCAGTGGCAGTAGCACCAGAGAAAGCGGCAGTACCAGTTGATGGAGCACCCATATTAAATTTTATTATTAAACTTTTAATAAATTGTCTGTTAAAAAAAAAAATATTGGGATATGCAAAGAAAGAAGCAAAAAAAAAAGGGTAGAACTAAAGTTTGTATAAAATATGTTTTGAGTATATTGTTTATACAGACTTAACGAAAATATATATTTATATATATATTATCTTATCAAACTGTATTAACCGTTCTTTTATTAATCACTATCCTGTTTGTAGACTTTCCACCTTTCTAGTGAAAATACATCAAAGTAAAAACAATATTTAATGATTCTTCCTTTCTCCTTCCTCTCTCTTTAGGAAAAATGCAAAATTTGGAAAGAAATTTAAAGATGAAAATTGCACCCAACAGGCCGTTGCCCGGACAACCGTGTCTTAAAAAGGAAATGGCTACCAAAAAGGTATCTGTTGTCATGGCAACACCGAAAACCAGTTGCCAATTTCCTAATGCGGTAACAGCTTTTCCGAGAAACATCGGGAAAGCACGTGCTTTGGTTTGGTCACGGGGACAGGCCGTGGTCTTGGCCGCATTAGTGATATACGGCGATATGATTGGTTCGTTCTAATTTTAACGTGGAATTTTCAATTTTCTATCATTTAATTAAATAATGCCCCATTTGAGTTAATGATCCAAATTAAATAAAATGATAAATATATTAGGTAAATTATACACAAGCAACATTAACAGATAGATATACAAAGATATATATCTGTCAAAGGATTACTAATTCATAAATTACAGACTGATTCATTCAATAATATTTAATAATATTTATTACCACAGGAATATATTACTATAATTTTAAAGCGGTTAGTCACATATATTTTAGAAACTAACTATTGTTATATAAACCACATCTCTCTTTATGATACTTTAAATTAATATCTATCTCCAAAAAAAAAAGATCAAACACAACTCAATATGCTTAGACTAACCACAAATTCAAATAGAATAATACTATCCTCCTCAAGACTTTTATTAATCAGATCTATAATGACTTCAAATACAACTTTAACTTCCCCTTTTAAATTTAAATTTATTCCCCCAATATCAAGTACCAGTACAAATCAACCTAAGAAATTAACTTCACATTCATTACCATCAAAGGAAATATTGAATAAACATAATGACATTATTGAAAAGAAAATTTTGGAAGAACAACAAAAATTAACTAAAGCCAAAGAAATAATACAACATGCAAAAGAAAATGGTGTAATATCTTCTTCCTCTTCAACAACAAGTTTACCAAAGAAGAAAAAGAAAAGAACATTACGTGCAAGAAAGGCAGTTATCACATTAACTCCAACGGCTATTACACATTTAAAAGCTTTATTAGAATTACCAGAACCACAAATGATTAGAGTCTCTACTAAAAACCGTGGTTGTTCTGGAACACAATATGATCTTTCATATGTAACAAAACCAGAAAAATTTGATGAAATTGTAGAACAAGATGGTATAAAAATTATTATAGATTCAAAGGCTTTATTTAGTGTTGTTGGAAGTGAAATGGATTGGATTGATGATCAATTAAATACGAAATTTATCTTTAAAAATCCAAATTCAAAGGGAACTTGTGGATGTGGTGAAAGTTTTATGACATAACGAGCTTTCTTCTATCTTACACATAAACACTCATATGATTATATTCTACTTACTTATTTATTATTATCACAACTATTTATTATCACAACTATTTATTATCACAACTATTTACTATCACAACTATTTATTAATACAAAATTATATTTTCCCAACTATTCATCAATACAACATACTTATCTTTAACCTTCTATTAACTTCACGAAATTTCGAGAATAATCGCTATAAAACTGGAATTCTTCAGTTTTTTCCAGAATTTTCAAATATTGAAAAAATTTAAGGAAACGTTTCCAGAAAGGTGTCAAGTGATGAGGAATTTTCTTAATATGCATGAATATACCGCTAAGGGGGGAATCATTAATAGATAGATCTCCTGTCAAATTACTCCTGATATTCATTGATATATAAACAAGATATACTTGTGTTATTCAGCTTTGATTAAGTTTGACTTTCCATTATACCTTTTATATAACTTCTCAATAAGACCAAACTAGAATTAATAAAAAAACACAACTGCAAACTCCTTATTAATGAACGACGAGACACAGTTCACTGAAAAGGCTCTTTCGATCCTAACCATTGCACAAAAATTGGCTGAGGATCATCAACATCCACAATTACAACCAATCCACATTCTTGGTGCTTTCATTGAAACACCAGAAGATGGTTCTATTGCTTATTTACAAAATCTTTTTGATAAAGCTCGTTATGATTATGATGCATTTAAAAGATTAGTTAATAAACATTTAGTAAGAATCCCACAACAACAACCTGCTCCACAACAAGTGACTCCCAGTTATGCTTTAGGTCAGGTGTTACAAGAAGCTGCTAAGATTCAACAACAACAAAAGGATTCCTTTATTGCTCAAGATCATTTATTATTTGCATTACTTAATGATTCCTCTATTCAATCCATTTTCAAAGAAGGTGCTATTGATATCGAAGCCATTAAACAACAAGCTTTGAAATTAAGAGGTAATCAAAAGATTGATTCTCGTGGTGCTGATACAAACACTCCATTAGAATATCTAAGTAAATATGCCATAGATATGACTGAACAAGCTCGCGAAGGTAAATTAGATCCCGTGATTGGTCGTGAAGAAGAAATTAGATCTACAATTAGAGTGCTGGCTAGAAGAATTAAATCTAATCCATGTCTTATTGGTGAACCAGGTATTGGTAAAACCAGTATTATTGAAGGTATTGCTGCTAGAATTGTGGATAATGATGTTCCAACAATTTTACAAAATTGTAAATTATTTAGTTTAGATTTAGCTGCTTTAACTGCTGGTGCTAAATATAAAGGTGATTTTGAAGAAAGATTAAAAGGTGTTTTGAAAGAAGTAGAGGACTCAAAGACTTTAATCATTCTTTTCATTGATGAAATTCATATGTTAATGGGTAATGGTAAAGATGATGCTGCCAACATTTTGAAACCTGCTTTATCAAGAGGTCATTTAAAAGTAATTGGTGCCACCACAAATAATGAATATAGATCTATTGTCGAAAAGGACGGTGCGTTTGAAAGAAGATTTCAGAAGATTGAAGTCTCTGAACCAACTTTAAGACAAACTGTGGCTATCTTAAGAGGTTTACAACCTAAATATGAAATTCATCATGGGGTTAGAATCTTAGATAGTGCTTTAGTTACTGCTGCTCAATTAGCTAAACGTTACTTACCTTATAGAAGATTACCGGATTCCGCTTTAGATTTAGTTGATATCTCTTGTGCTGGTGTTGCAGTAGCAAGGGATTCTAAACCAGAAGAGTTAGATTCCAAAGAACGTCAATTACAATTATTGAAAGTTGAAATTAAGGCTTTAGAAAGAGATAAGGATGCAGATTCTACCACTAAGGGTAGATTACAAAAGGCTAGACAAATGGAAGCCTCATTAGAAGAAGAACTACAACCATTAAGAGATCGTTACAATGAAGAAAAACATGGTCATGAAGAATTAACTGAAGCTAAGAGAAAGTTAGATGAGTTAGAAAATAAAGCTGCTGATGCTGAACGTAGATACGATACTGCTACTGCTGCTGATTTAAGATATTTTGCTATCCCAGATATTAAGAAACGTATTAATGCTTTAGAAAATCAAGTTACTGAAGAAAATGAACGTGCTGGGTCCAACTCAATGATTTCAAATATTGTTGACTCTGAAACTATTTCTGAGACTGCTGCTAGATTAACTGGTATTCCTGTGAAAAAATTATCTGAATCTGAAAATGAAAAGTTAATTCACATGGAAAAGGAATTATCTTCCGAAGTTGTTGGTCAAACGGATGCTATCAAAGCTGTTTCTAATGCAGTGAGATTATCAAGATCCGGTCTTTCAAACCCAAGACAACCTGCTTCTTTCTTATTCTTAGGTTTATCAGGTAGTGGTAAGACTGAATTAGCCAAGACTATTGCTGGTTTCCTTTTCAACGATAAGGATATGATGATTAGAGTGGATTGTTCTGAATTAAGTGAAAAATACTCTGTATCCAAATTATTAGGTACTACTGCCGGTTATGTTGGTTATGATGAAGGTGGTTTCTTAACTAATCAATTACAATACAAACCATATTCTGTGTTGTTATTTGATGAAGTAGAAAAGGCCCATCCTGATGTCTTAACTGTTATGCTACAAATGTTAGATGATGGTAGAATTACATCTGGTCAAGGTAAAACCATTGATTGTTCAAACTGTATTATCATCATGACTTCTAACTTAGGTGCTGAATACATCAATTCCCAAGAAGGTGCTAAGATTAAAGATGAAACTAAGAATTTAGTAATGACTGCTGTTAAATCGCATTTCAGGCCTGAATTCTTAAACAGAATCTCCAGTATTGTCGTGTTTAACAAATTATCAAGAAAGGCTATTCATAAGATCGTTGATATTAGATTGAAAGAAATTGAAGATAGATTTGAGGCCAATGATAAGCATTACAAATTGGTTGTTTCACCTGAAGCTAAAGATTTCTTAACTAAATATGGTTATTCTGATGATATGGGTGCTCGTCCATTGAACAGATTAATTCAAAATGAAATATTAAACAGAATGGCTATGAGAATTCTAAAGGGTGAAATCTTGGATAAAGAATCTGTTAGAGTTGAATTAGTACATGGTAAAGATCGTGGTACTGGCTTAAAGGAAAGTGAAGAAGAAAGATTAGAAGTCTTACCAAATCATAAACCAAAGCATGAAGAAAAGGCTGACAACTTAAGTGACGATTATGATGAAGATATGGACGTTGACTTAGATTAATCTAGTTTAAGTTAATGTTAAAGTTGTTATTTTTTTTAAATTTCTATATATATATTTACATTATTAATAATATTATTTACTTATCATATAAACAGCAGTGAGTGGTTCACATCAAGCCATTAGTAAAAGAGTGTTTTTTCTGTTCTAATCTCTCCCATTTTGATAGCCGCTTCAAAAATCGCATTGTAATGTCCTATTCTTTTTCGTTTGTTTCCTAAACGAGAAAAAGGAAAGCTGTCATTTAATTATTTTAAAGGCACTACTAAATTCGTTTAACAGTTAAATAATAAAGTAATAGGCACGCGAAGATTAGGCGGAAGGGACTGTTGTTGAACATTTCAAATAACATGCAACCGAATAAGGGTTCTACATATGCAAGTAATATAATTAAGATCAGTAGAGATTACTGGCATCCATGATGTCAAAAGTGTCAGTTATCTCAATTTTTTATGGAAGAAAAGAATAATTCAAAATGATGTATATCTGTTCAGATCTTGTTTATCATAAATTCATCTTAATATTCCTTATCCATCTTAACTCACCATAATAGGCTACGCCACTATTCTAAATTCCATTTATTCTACAACTGTCATTTTACAATAACTTAGAAAATAAAAGTTGTTGATATTTCGGAAAAACACAAAATTATATAAGAGTTGTTGACATGAAAAATTAAGCCAGATTTCCCTTATATTCAACAAACAAAGACTTAAGAATAACATACTGTGTCTTTGAAAGCATTTAAGTCAAAATGCCTGATCCAAACGAATTACTAGAGGATGAGGAGTTTATTAGAATTCAAAAATTGAATTCGATTGGAGCAAATGAAAAGAGAAGATCCATTGTTTACGATAAACCTGTGCCTGGTTTAGATCTGGAAGATACCATTGAACCAGATTCATCCACTGAAGAACAAGTTCAATTCACAGAAGATATTACAAATATCTTGTCCAATCATGAAGAAAAGGACAAAGATGCTGTTCATGATGAAGTTTTGAAAAGATACTTGAAGAAACTAAATAAGACCGAAAAGAGTCGATACAAGAAGGGCCGTACTAGTGGTATTTCATTCTTTGCAGATGTTGGGTTTGATTCAAGACCTACCATTTTTGATTCTGTTCTTGTGAATCCCTTTATTACATCATTTCAAGGTCCTGTGGTAGAAAAGCAAATGAAAGATATGGATAAAATGAACAAAGATAAACCAGCTTCAGAGAAGAACCCGGTTACTGATTTCAATCCAAAGGAGAAATTGAATTCTGATTTTTCAGGGATTTATGTTATTATGTGGATGACATTTGGATGGACCGCTATGCGTGGTATCGTAGATTATCTAGTTTTGCATAAAGGTGATATTACAAACATTGCCGTAATCAATGTAATGACGGAAAAATTATCACTTGTGTTTTACATCGATATGGCAATGTGGTTTACTAGTTATTTTGCTGTGTTGATACAAAAATTAGTTAGATGGAATATCATCCCATGGGAAAGTACTGGGAGGCTTATTACCATTGTTTATGAATTTGTGTTTTTCTTCTTTTACCACTTTTTGGTCATCCACTATTATAAATTAAACTGGATCTCCAGAATTTTCTTTTTCTTACACTCTATGGTTTACATGATGAAGATGCATTCCTTCGCATTTTATAATGGTTACCTTTGGAACATCACTGAAGAATTGAAATTTTCTAAAGCTGGGTTAGCCAAATATAAAGAAGTGTCTCCACCTGATGTTATTGCCACACTCGAAAGAAGTCAAACATTTTGTGAATATGAATTGTCTACTCAATCTGCATCTGTCAAGTTTCCTGACAATATTACTGTGGGGAATTATACCATGTTTTGTTTATTTCCTACTTTAGTGTATCAAATTGAATATCCAAGAAACAAAAGTATTAGATGGGGTTATGTATTTGAGAAGTTTTGTGCCATTGTGGGTACACTTTGTTTAATGATAGTAACAGCTCAGTTATATTTATACCCATATGTTAAACGTATAATGGAATTGACTAAAGAACCATGGCCAGACATGTGGACCAGTACTATTCAATGGTTCTATTTATTAGTTGATTTATTACCAGGTTTTGCTGTTATCTTCATGTTAACTTTCTATTTTATTTGGGATGCTTTATTAAACTGTGTTGCTGAATTAACCAGATTCAGTGACAGATATTTTTACGGTGACTGGTGGAATTGTGTGACATTTGCTGAATGGTCACGTATCTGGAATGTCCCAGTGCATAAATTCCTATTAAGACATGTTTTCCACAGTTCAATGAACCATTTTAAGATATCATCTGCTGCTGCTACATGGATTACTTTTGGATTAAGTTCAATGTTACATGAGATGTCTATGTATATTATTTTCTTGAAATTCAGACCATACATGTTCTTATTCCAAATGACTCAAATTCCCACTGCTTACTTCAGTGAAAGACCACCGTTCAAAAATAACGAATCTTTATGCAATGTTCTATTTATCTTTGCCATTTTCTTTGGTACAACCACATTGATGTGTTTATACTTGGTGTACTGATAAATGTGAACTACGGTTCTTTGAAAGACTTTCGAATATATAGATACATATTTATTATTATATAGATTACGAATAATGATTGTTTTATATTATAACATGCTTGGCTCTCAGTATATTACTTTACTAGTTAGAACAACACTATTTTTACCCTTTTGGGTAGCAACACTCCCAAAGCAGTATTCTTCTTATTTTCACGCGTCAAAAATTAACCGCCAACGTTTATTATGGCGTTTTCATTTTAAGAAAAAAGACACCAGAACTCCGGCTTCCATTTCTATATAAGGTGGAGAGAAGCAACATATTCTGAATCAAACTTAGATACCACTTTTTCTGCTCTTTCCCTCAAGAGTTTTTTTTTACTTTCAGCTATTCTTTAACTTAAACCTTTTATTTGATCACATCATCAGTGGGTATAACTAATTCAAGAGCTAAATTGGAGGTGGAACAGTATTCTATCCTTATTTTTCCTATATAAATTCAAACACATAAATATATAATTTGTCTCGTCTTTCTGTTGTTTTTTTATACAAACGTATTTAGGGTGAGATAAATTATATTTTGTTTCTACAATTCTGCTATTTTTCAAGTCTCTATTTCTTTTATTATATTTGAATTTATTTATCCCCCACTAAGCTATATTATTAGTTTCATTAGGTTTACTGCTTACTGACTTTAATTCAAAACTTTTTGCCTGCTCTATTATTCAAGATGTCTGAACAAGAAAATTTAATTCAAACTTTGAACTTAAGAGGTGCCAAGAATGAGATCTTTAAAGCCAATATTAACACTGCTATCGATTTGAAGGATGTAGATGATTTACCATGTCACGAATATATTGGCGATTTACTTCCAAACGAAGTTTCGTCTGCTGAAGAATCTTCTGATGACTCTTCATATGAAGACGATGATTCTGAAAATGATAATAGTGATAGTGATTCATATAAAACCCCTTCTTTAAATTCCTCTGAATCTGATCTTAATGTGTCTTTATTAGAAGATGACCCAGATAGGGAAACGGCATCAGATTCTGAGGTTTCAACAACTCTAATTAAAAAACATGATATAAAATCCAAAACTACTAGTGTCGGTACCAAAGGTGATACAAAACTTAAAGGAAGACCATCATCCTGTATCTTCGTTGCTTCTTTAGCTGCAACTTTGACAGATGATGAATTATGTCATTCAGTGACTGCCAAATTTAAAAAATTTGGAAATTTAAGTGGAGTAAAAGTATTAAGAGATACTCAAAATAGACCATATGCATTTGTTCAATACTCTAATGATCATGATGCTCAGAGAGCTTTAAATTTATCACAAGGTACATTGTTGAACGATAGGGTGATTAGATGTGAACAAGCCAGGGTTAACCGTACTCTTTACATTTCATGTGAACTCCCAATTGCTTGTCGTGAAGTTGAAATCTTTTGCGAAAAGTTTGGTGAATTGGAACAATTAGTTCCAAGTTTAAATTCCCCAAATAAGAAATCGGATTATCCAAAGAAGCAATTATTACCAAACTTCAGATTGGTTGATCCATCTATTTATAAGGTTGCATCTTGGTTTGCCCAATTCGCCTACAGGGATGATGCTATTAGGGCATTTGCTAATATTAAATCTGAATTAGACTGGACAGTACAATGGGTTCAGAATGTTAGAGTTCCAAAAAGATACAATTTATTGTCATCAGTTAGAAAATCTAATGAAGAATTTCATGCCAAACAAGCTGCACTTAAAGAAAAATCTGAAGGGGATGAGGATGCTAAGATTTCTATAGACAGAAAATCTATCTTTATTGGTCAATTACATAAAGATACTACCAATGAGTTATTAACTGAGCATTTCAGGTCATATGGTACTATTTTCAATGTTAAATTATTCCATAAACCCAATACTATTTTTGCTTTCATTGAATATGATGAAGAATCATCTGCTGCCGCTGCGTTAGAGAAAGAGAATCATTCTACATTTTTAGGTAAAACTATCCATGTGCAATATAAAGAGATTAATAATCAAGCTCGATACGTAAGGAGAGATGCAAGACTTGTTTATCGTGATAGTAATTATTCCTCTTCTTATAATCATAACTTTTATGTTAGTCCACAAATGACATTGGCTCCCCCACCAATTAATATTTCTAGACACAAAAACCTTGGAAATGCTGCTACTACGGGTAAATCTGGTGTTTATGTTGACTCCATTGCTAAAAAATATGCCAATTACAAATGTACTTCAGTTTCTAATCATGATACACCACTAACATCAAAATGGGCACCAACAAAAGCTCCTACATTTGAGAAACCTATTGAACATAGTGAATTATCTTTGAAGACAAAATCCGTTGCAAATGAAAATTCTATTCCTGATAAGTCAGATGAGTTTGAGAGTGATAACAGTTCAGATGAATCATCTTCTGATACACTCCAATCAGAATGTGACACTGTTGACTTAATCGAAGGTCAAACACAATCAAGTTCAACTTCATATAATGGTTCATTTAGAAGTAATTCTAAGTTTAGCAAATCAAATAATTATTTGCGAGGCAAATATGAAGCCACTAATGGTAATGCTACTTATAAACCAAGAAGATATTCTCATCCCCCAAACCCATATTATCAACCAAATTATTTTATTGGCTATCCAGGATCTCCTCCAAATAATAATCAATCTGTAATGATGTACTATCCTCCATTACCTATGCCACCACCAGAAGCATTAAATCAAATGTCATATTATCAACATAATCATCAAGGACCACTAACATATGGACCAAACATGATTCCAATGATTATTCCACATGGACATATTCCACAACCAACACAACCACCTCCTCCACCACAAAATATGCTACCACCATTATCTCCGATTGGATTCCCCACTTCTTTACATGTCAATAATTCAAGACAAAATAGTTCAAGTTTCCCAATTCAATATTCTAAACCTAACTCTCATCATGTATCATTTGAAGACGATGAACGCCCAGCTTCAGCAGGTAATCTTGCAGACAGTGATAATGGAAACAAAAGTAATAGATTTCAAAATCTATTACGCAATAAGATTCCAAGTTTTACACCAAATACTATGGTGGGGAGTGAATCTGATAGTTATATCAAGAAACAGTCTCCAGAATACTTGGACTACTAGCTATAATGATAATGATTAAAAGTAAAATATGGTTCAAGGTCTCTTTGAATCATAATATGCTATTTGCTAATAAAATAATATTTGTTTAAAAAGTTTTGCTAAATAATAAGTTATATAGTTATATTTAATATTTAATATCAATAATATTCATATATTGCAATAAGTCTGTTTAATAGAGAGAAAAATAAGAGAATCATCGGAGATAGGTAATAAAATTAGATGGCTTTCTTATCTGTAGAAGAAGAAGTAGAGGCAGATGAATGAGCACCTCTTGGAGTAACTTGATATTTTGAGATTTGAATTAATTTCAATTTCAAAGTGTTATAAGTTCTTTTCACAGCAGGTGGGATAGATGGATGACTAATGATACCATCTAATCTAACTCTCCATTGGGAGAAAACAGAGGTCAAATATTTAGAATTTTCATATCTAACTTTAATAAAGATGGAATAGATAATTAAGCCAATCCATGAATTCTTGTACCAAAACAAAGCTTTGAAAATAGATTGAACAAGAATCAATAATTCAATTGAAGCAACCCAATACATACATCTTTCATTGTAATCTTTACTGAAATTTTTGATTCTAATAATCCATGAATTAGTTTCATTTAAAAGGAACACTTTTGGTAAAAACACAGATTCTAAATATCTTAACCCATGGAATAAAGAGAAGATAAAATAAGGTAAAACAGTAATACTACTTTGTGGCATAAATAACCAAATGGAAGCCAGGATAAAATAAAAGAAATTTTCATCATTGAATAAAGAGCTCTTAATGGCTTGAATATTGATGGAATGAGTCTTTAAATAATATTGTTGATATAAGATAATACCAAAGGATTCTAAAACAGCCACATAGATGGCTCTATAAAGGAAATCGCTAAAAGTTAAAAGATATAATGGAGTAGATAATACAACCACTAAATGACCAGAAAACCAAATAAATTGTAAAGTGTTAGCCAATTGTAAAAATCTTTGGGCAGAAGTAGATTGTACTTGTTGCTTAGGTTTAGTTCTAGTCGAATGAGACATTGTAACTTATCTTTTCTTTGCTATTCTTCTCGTGTTATATATATGTCAGGGATAAGTGTAATTGGGGATTTAAAAGTGGTAAACTTACTTTTCAAATAAAATGAAATTTCTTGTTGTAACATTTTTTCAAAATTTAGGTAAAGTATCCTTTAAAGTTGAGATGAGATAAGAATAAGATTAATCAATTCGATATAAAATAATATAGTCGGTGATATATAAATAATAAAATGATGAAATGATAAGAATTACTATTTATTTCTTCTTTGGTTTTTTCTTTTGGATTAAATTAGATAGATCGTTAACGTTTTCGTTTTGAATTGAATCTGTTGAAACTTGTCCCAAAGCTCTTTTCAATACATTATCAAAATCGGGATGTAAAGATCTAATATCTTGTGTTTTTTGTGTTTGCAATTCATCCATTTCTTCTTTCAATTCTGGTAAGATTGGGTAATATTCTTTATCCCTTGATGATTTGATCAAATTAATGGCTTCTTCAAGACGTTTCCTGCAAATTGACAAATAGTTTGGTGATGAAAGACCAGTATCACTCCATTTAATTAATTCGGTGATTCTCAACAGGATACAAATCTTACCATTAAAATCATTATCTTTAGTGTTATCTAAAGCCATATTATAATAATTTATTGCATCTTTAATATTATCCAATTCTTTATAACAATCTGCCAGGATAATATATAATGAATTTTGACATTTATGATCATTAAATTTGTTTATAATATGTAGTATGAAATTAGTAATTGAATGGAATGCCTTTCTACCTCCAGTTAATAAATCCTGGAAATTGGTAATACCAATGGATGTGTTATTATCATCTTCTTCATTATCACTCAATTCAGTATCGTCTTCTTCTTTCAATCCAAATTGGAAGAATTTAGTGTTTTGCGTGGTATCTTGTTCATCTTCTTCATCACCTTCATCTTCTTCATCACCTTCATCTTCTGCATCCATATCACTATCATCTTCTTCATCTCCCCCCTCTTCTTCACTGTCATCAGCAAAGATATTATCACGGTTAATTTCCACAGCATACCCAAACAACGATTGCAAAAATTCTACCATCAATGTACCTTTAAACAATTCATCATCTTGATGAGTATTACTCTCTGATGAGATATATTTATTCATTAAGGGAACCCAAAAATCCATGGATTTCACATATTCTTTCTTATCAGAATGTGTAATGGCATCAGTATATAGTGGATCTTGTAAATAAGACATTGTATGTCAATCTGTTTGCCTACTATTATCTTTCAAGTTTGCTATAATCCATCATTAAATATGGCGTTTGTGTTTAAATTCAATCTCAAATTCCAAACGCGTTTTTTCTGCAAAACCAAAAAATATCAAATGTAAACTTCAGCGCTTAAAAATATTTGTTTTACTGAGAGTTGAGTTTAATACAGATAAGAACTACTGCAATAAGGCTGGGTGTAAATGAGGAGTTATGGTTATAGGTGTGTGTTAAAATTGGTTAAAATGATATAGGTTGAAGTGAACTAGGTATATAATTAACGTATTATTGAATTTGGTTGCTAAACGGGGCAGGGGCTGAGTGGAATCCAACCCCTGAAAACATTAAATCAAAGCCATCTGTGATAGAAGGGCAAAGAAAACATTGTCATCAGCAATAACCACTGCGATTAAAAAGTAACACCACAATATATGGTTGCTTAATAGCAATATATTTCAAATATTAGTATATTACCCCCAACCACGTGACCCCGTTAGCCTTTGCGAAAACAAAAATTTGGTTGTTCTTTGATTTTTTGACAAAAATGTCGATGAGTTTTTAGACACTGCAAGTACTTATTGGCTCAGTTATATAGCCAGAGCTAATTGAGTTTTACTTAAATTGAGATTGAAGTGTTCCTCGCCAGTGTAAGGTAACTCAAAACAGTATGACCTCAGAAATGGAGCCAGTACAACTACCTTATTACAATGAAATACATCAATATTTCTTAAATTTATCAAATTTTTTAAATATTACTAATGACAATAATGAAATTAATAAAGATAGATCAAAATCTACCAGGGCACAAAAGGCAAGAGGTAAATTATTGAAATTATCTTCTTTACAATTTTATGAATTATGTACTGATGTCTCTGATGAATTAAATAGAAGAATAAGGGAAAGTGGTGATGGAATGGAAATTTCAGATGATAATAGTAAAGATTATCTTTTACCTAAATCAAATTATCATATGAAGCGTAATCAAGCAAGACAAAAATTATCAAATTTATCTCAATTAAGATTTAATGATTTAATTGATGATATCTTATTTGAAATTAAAAGAAGAGATTATCATATTAAAAATAATAATAATAGTTTTATTACACAAGAAGAAGAAGGAGAATTACCTGAACCCATTGCTGAACCAAATTTACCCCAGAATCATGCAAATATACTCTCAAATGAAGTTCATGAAGATTTAGCCACTGACACAACCACAACAACCACAAAAATGGAAAATACTACTGATAATGTTAATACATTGGATACAAATGTTAGTATTCCATTACCATCCATGATTCAATCTTCTTTAATAATACCTAAAAAGGCTTCAATCGATTGGTTTGATGAAGATGAATCTGATACTAAACGTTCTTCATCAAATAATACTGATAATAATAAAAGTAGGGAAGTGGAAAGTGATTTAGAAAATGGTGATATTACAGAAGATTTTATTAAATCAAATGAATTAAATAATCCATTTAATAATCAATCTTCTAATGTAAAAGAACCTCAAAATAATATTATTAACATTCCAAATAAATTTGAAGGTCCACCTGAATTATCACATACTCCAATTGATAGGATTGATACGAATAGTCCCAGCATTAAACAAACTCCAAATGAAGATCTAACTGCTCCAGATACTACAAATGATGAATTAGATCGTTTGGAAGATGAGCCTTCATTTTTCACTTCCAAGGAAGATATCGTTACAACTGAACCATCAAAAAATGATATTCCATCCGCTACAAGTGAAAGTGAAATTGAAGAAGATTTTACTATAAAGAAGGAAAATCAATTACATACTATTGATATACCAAAAATTGCTCCATCACCATTAAAAGAACAAACAAATTTACCTCCACCAAGTCCCGTCTCTCATTTACAAAATGAATTAATGTCATTAAATGAACAATTGACTGCATTATCAATTGAAAATGAAAATTTAAAGACAAAGGTATCCAAATTAGAAATAATTAATAATAAGAAGGGTACAACTAATAATTCAAACAAGGTTGATGGTAATATCTTCCACAATGTATCTTCAAAGAGTAATTATATTGTCACATGCTTAAAACATGAAAATATTATTAAATTTATTACGGATGATGGTATTATCCCAAAATCTTTAATTATAAAATTATATGATATTATTACTAAATTTTATCAACATATTGATGGTAATAAACAAAATATTACCAATCCAAATAATAATAATAATATATCAGGTCCTCAAAATTTTGGTGAAAGATTATTTGAACTATTAGATCAATTCTATAAAATCGTGCTTAATATAATTGAATTATTAAAGAAAGGTGATGAAAAGGATATGATAATAGGATTAAAATCAATCTTCTCTCATTTAGTCACTACTACAAAATATTTTGCCTCTTATCATCATATTTTACCTGATATTGTAATCATTTCAACAATTAATGAATGTGTCTTTGTTATCACTGACGCTATTAACATTTTGAAAGTGAAAAGGGATGATAATGTTGTCAATGATTCATCAAGCAAAGAAAAGTCTTCTTCAGTTAACGTGTTTGATAGATCCGCAGGCATTCCAATGACTCCGTTACCAAAAATTAACACATCAAATAATTCATCTGATGTAAATACTTTAGAAAATTCTCCAGTGAAACCATTAAAGATTATTGAAAAAGTTGCTAGTAGCCCATTGATTAATGGTACATATGAACCAAAACCAATGCCTAACCCATTACGAAAACCTTCAGGTAATGTATTACTATCTTTAAACAATATGGTGAAAAAGAATTCGAATGAAAAAATAAGATCAAGAACAAATAGTACTGCAAGTGATTTAACTCCAAATCAGAATCATGAAAAGCCAGTGACTCCTCCTGTTATTGAACCTAAGAAAGTTAATACATCATCTTTAGTTAAAAAGATGTCATTCTCTTTTTCAGATGAAAATTCTTCTGAGAGTGAAAGTGATGATGATGATACAAATGATTTATTATTAAAATTGAAACAGCAACAACAGGGCAAATCTGCTTCATCTCCTTTAAAAAATGATACCACTAACAATAACAATACAGATTCCAAGGATTTAAATTCTAAACTTTCAATCAATCCTTTTCCACTTCATAATAACGATTCAACTGTTGCTACTGCCTCTTCTGCTACTACTAATAATGAACTTCCATTTGATATAGTTCCTCAAACCATTGTAACTGGTAGTAATTTGGCTAAGAATATTTCAACTCCACCAGTGAAAACTGGTTTTTCATCTCCTTCTGGAAGGTCACCATCTTTCAAACCAATCAAGATTACTAAATTAGAATCCAGTTCACTAAAGAAAGTCGATTTGACATCTAAAGATAAAGAAAATAAAGATGTCACTGGTCTTGGTATTACACTTAACAAAGACATACCAGATAGTTCAAAGAAAGAAGAAGTTGTTAAAACTGATACTAAACCACAAATAAGAATTGACCAACCAAGTTCTAATCTTAATACTATCGAGAATAGCAGAAATGAAGATTTAAACAAACATGGTGTTGCTACACAGGGAGACCTGGTAAATAAGATTCCAGAAAGAAACCAAAAGAGAGATCTTGGTATTAATAAGACTAATAAATTGAATACTGGAAGTATTAATGCCGATAGTGGACTAGATAATGAAACTGGTTTTCGTCAAACATCTGTTACTAAACAATCTTTTGAACCATCACAAGAGGAAAATAATGATGATTTAGATTTGAATAGTACTAAAGAGGAAAGAGAAGTTCCTGATTCTGATCACAATCGTCTTATATCCGGAAACAACTCCCATGTTGATGATAATTCTGATTCTAATAATATCAAGCTTGATCAACATGACGATTTAAATGCTTCACCACAGGCTTTAGATAATAATGATATTGCTTTAGAGGATGATAGTTTCCAGTTTATTCCATTAAAATCTGCTACTGATGATGTGACTAAGAAGATTCCTGAACCAATTGTTGAAGAAACAAAACCTCGTGAGGTTGTCAAATCACAAGATGAAAATGAATTTATTGAATCTGAAAGTGAAAGTGGTAGTGAAGAGGAAGAAACTGAAAGTGGATCAGAATCTGAATTTGAATCAGAAGATGATGATGATGAAGATGAAGAAGAAGAGGAAGATGAAGAGGAAGATGATTTTGACGTTGATGCCTTTGATATTGAAAATCCAGAAAATACATTATCAGAATTATTATTATATTTAGAACATCAAACTGTCCAAGTTATTACTACTATTCAATCATTATTAACCTCAATTAAAGAACCAAAGCCTACAAAGGGTAATTTAAGAGGTGAATCCAATGCAATCAATCAAGTGATTAGACAAATGGTTGGTGCTACATCAATTTCAATGGATCAAAGTAGAAATGCAAATTTGAAAGAACATGGTAGTTGGGTTGTTCAAAGTTTAGAAGATTGTTCACGTCGTATATTAATATTATGTGAATTACAAAAGGATGGGAATTTTGAAATATTAGATTATGATAATGATTTTGCTGATAAAAATTTTAAACAAAGATTAGCTGGTATTGCATTTGATATTGCTAAATGTACAAAAGAATTAGTTAAAACTGTGGAGGAAGCAAGTTTAAAGGAAGAAATTGAATATTTAGATTCTAAGATCCATAAAAAATGAGTTGAAGATAGAGGAAAGGACTAAACCAAAAGAACAAAAACATTGTATTATTTAAATTTTTAAGATTTATAAAAAGACATATAAATTTCAAAAGAAAAAAAAAAGAAACATTTATTATACTTGTACATTGGTAAGAAGAGTCACAGAGTATATTCTTTATTCGATAACTGATCTTAATTAAAATATTTTATTTATTATTTGTATAATATTATTAGAAGATTTGTCCTAGATATATAGTAAGATAAAATGTATGAAAATGGAGTAGGAAAATTATCACTAAGACTGATGATATTTAAACCCAGATGCATTTTAATTAAATCAGAGATTCTTTGAATATTTGTGGAACTACCAATTAAAAATATACATCTTATATAACTACGTTAAAACTTGGGTCAAAAATTACAATAAGTTGAAAATAGTGGATATTTTTTTCCAAAAATCTGTAAACTCTTAAAAAATGTCAAAATACTAAATAAAATAAACATTTAATGAATATAAATAAAACAAACGTTATAATGAATGAGTGGGGGAATATTTAATAATTAATTATACAAAAAAAATTTAATAAAAAATAATAATAGAAAAAACTGATGTGTGAGATGGGGTATGAAACGTAGCAATAATAATAATGATTAATTTTTTTTTATAAAAAAAAGCATGAATGGGAATATAAACAAATTTATGTGGGGAGGCAGGAGGAGAAAGAATATAAGGGGAGGGAAAATCATATAATCATATAATCATATAATCATATTAAAATTATTTTCAAAATTTGAAATACCATCATCTAAGATACCTAAATTAAACCATTCATGATTTAAAGCATCCTTTGCAGAGATTCTTTTTGTTGGATCGAATTCGAACATTTTCCTCATTAAATCAATAAACCAATACCAAAATAAGAAAGTTTCTTGATCAATACTTGATTGAATTAATGAATTTTTAATTAAATTCCAATTTTGTTTTGGTGGTAAATTCCAATTAATTGAAAATTTATCATTTGAATAATCTATTTTGAGTATCTTGGAGATCATAATATCTAATCTATCACAAGAATTCATTACTCTCTTGATTGATTTTAATGGAGTTATTGTTTCACCTGTCTTCTTAGAAATTTCTGGCCAAATTAATTTATTTTGTGTCTTATCAAAATGTTTAAGGACAGTGGAATTTAAATCCTGTGGTAAATTACCTAATTTATGTTTAAATTTATACAAAGATTTTTCAATTAATTTTTCTGGTAATTGTTGACCATTAATTCTTTCCATCATTGCCATATGTTCAAAATTTTCATGAATTGGGTATAAAGATTCTCCAATCATTAATTCGATAAGGATACAAGCAATGGACCAAATATCACAAGGATAAGACCAACCTAGTCCCAAGACGATTTCAGGAGCTCTATAATGTCTTGTTGAGATAATTGGTGGATGATATTCATTATGAAAGATTGCGGAACCGAAATCAATAATTTTAATCTCTGGATTTTTCAAAATTTTTCTCATCCCATTATTACTTGCTAATTTCCTTCTATTCGATAATGTGGATACTATTGAATCAGGTAATTGATATTCCACGTATGATTCATCACATAATAAAATATTTTCTGGTTTTAAATCTGTATGAATGATATTTAAATCATGAAGGAAACATACTGATCTAATTAATTGTCTTGCAATGGCTTGAATATGTGATCCTGGAAACCTGGCAATCCCATTTGAACACATAAAATCATAAATTGATTTACCATATAAATTTGTTACTAGACAAATATGATTATTAAAATCGAAATAATCTGTTAATAATAGACATTGAAATTTACCCATTGGATCATTTGATAGGATTGTATTAAGAATTCTTAACTCAGTTTTGGCAGCTTCTCTATATCTATCAATAGATCTTATAATTTTGATAGCGACATATTTATTTGATAAAGTGTCTAAACATTTAATTACTTTACCAAATGTTCCTTGTCCTAATAAATTTATAGCAATAAATCTATTACCATTTTCACCAAATTTATCATTTTGTTGATAAATGTAGTGACCATCTTTATCAGTTTTAAAATTTGTTGTGTTTGTATCTGTAGATATTTTATTTAATTTAATTTTTTTATTCCCATCCAGAGTAAGTGCACTTGAACCAGTTAAATTTAATAAATCATCATCATTTTGTTGTTGTTGTTGTTGTTGTTGTGTAGTAGTGTTATATTGTATATCTGGTGATAAATTATAATAACTTAATTTAACATGTGGTAGTTGTGGTAAGGAGATAGTTCTTTGTTTTTTAGTTGGATAATAAGAATATGATGATACAGGTTGTTGTTTAATAAAGATAAGATCATCATCATCATCATCCTCCTCCTCGTCGTCGTTATCGTCTAGCATATGATCATTCTCATCATCATCATCTTCATCTATGGCTACTTCATAATAATTTTGAAATGCAGTATTATTATTAGTATTATTATTAGTAAACTCATTATTTTGATTTAAATTATTTTGTAACATGGCAGATTGTTTTGATAGGATGTCATTAATAAAATTATTTGAGTTTGTTGTTGGTATTTGTTGTTGCATGGTTCTTGATCTTTTCCTTGTATTTTTAGTAATTTGTACAGCGGGCATCGTGAGTTGTGAGTACAGTATATATATATATATTATATTATATTATATTATATTATACTATAGTATATTATATGATATATTATATTGTAGAATATAATATTGCAATATCATATATTAATATAATAATATATCTGGGCAGTTCAAAGAGTGCACCAGTTCAACTATCACCTATATAAATAAATAGTGGGTCTAATGGTAGTAAATGGCTGTATATCACAATCTCCTCATAATGCTGGATTGGATCGCAGTGGTATAATTGTCGGAGTGTGGCAACCACTGCTAATGGTATCGTACCACTGGAGGAGTCCAGAGAGCTGGCTAGCAGAAGCGAAGGGGGGGGGAGGGCGGGTGCGCCCGGACACCGCACTGTCCGGGCCTCTGCAAAGCGTCTGAGAAAAGACGCAGGGGAAAAGCCCGAGGCCTGGCCACGCGCTGCCCGCAACAATACCAGCAACAACAGCACAATAGCCTGTGGAGCACTGCGCGTTGGGCAGAGCGTTGAGAAGGAGAGAGTGCTGGGACAGCGAGGCCGCGCAGAGAGTTGGGGCGTGTGGAGTGACGAGCAGTGGAGGGTGTTGAGAACAGAGAGCACAGCAGAGAGCACAGGGCTGGGCGGCGTGTGGAGTGATGTGGGAGACAATGGACAGTAGACAATGGACACTGCAGCCGGTGTTACCCTTCCGGTAGCACGTGGCAGCCCGGGCTCACAAAAGGTTCACAAAAGGTTCCCACGTTGGATCCCCGTTCGATCCCCGTTCGATCCCCGCCAGCCGCTCCGTTCTTCATTTCAATTTATTATTTACATATGAATATATAATGCTATTACTATTATTTGGTAGGTTTATCTTTATCTTCTGACAGACTATCAGTCGGCAACCCGAGATGTGACCATTCATCAGGGGTCATCAATCCCTTCTCCATACGACAACGTAAATATTCTTTAGCTAATAATCTACAATTTGGTGCATTATTATTCTCCACTAATTTCATACATTTCAAATATTTTAACATCTTGTCTCTACATTCACCTTCATGATCTAAGGGGAATGATCCACGTTCTGGTGGTGTTGGTAATAATGCTCTCATGGAGCCGCCAGGATTTCCACTCATATTTGTTTGTACTTATTTATTTATATGGTTGTTTGCTTCAAAGGGATAAGTATAAAAGTTAGTTAGTTAGTTTTTTTTTTTTTCATTTATTTATTTATAAGAAGTATTTAAAAATATTTTATTATAAAGATAAAGAAAAATGGTATAAACACAAACACTCATGGTCTTAATCTTCTTGGATCTCTTGGGAATAATGAAGCACGTCTAATATTTTTCAAATCTAAGAAAAACATTACAATTCTTTCAAGACCAAAACCGGCACCCGCATGTGGCGCACAACCATAACTGAAGGATTCAACATAATCTTTTAAACCTGGTTCATCTGGTGATAATCCATGTGCTTCCATTCTTTGCTTTAATAAATCATGATCATGAATACGTTGAGCACCAGATAAGATTTCTTCACCTCTCATGAAGAAATCATATGAATTAGAATAATTACCATCAGTAGCATCTGGCATAGTATAAAATGGTCTAATTGCTAATGGAAATTTATCTAAGATATAAAAATCTGTATCATATTTTTCACGAACTAATTTACCCAAGAATTTTTCATTCTCAGTAGATAAATCTTCAAAATCATCAATTTCTTTACCAGCTTCACGTAACATGGCAATACCTTCTTTAAATGTAATCTTAACAATTTTACCATCTGCTGGTAATTTAAAATCTTCTACTGGATATTGTTTTCTAACAATATCAATTTCTTTACCATAACGGGTTTTCAATTCAGTGAATAAAAATAAACATAATTCACTTAACATATCTAATACTTCATGATAATGTTCTTCAAAGGTCATTTCAAGATCAAGACCAGTAAATTCAGTTAAATGACGATGAGTGTTTGAATTCTCAGCACGAAACACTGGTGCAATTTCAAATACTTTTTCAAAATCAGCAACCATTAATTGTTGTTTATAAAATTGTGGTGATTGAGCTAAATAGGCCTTATTCTTAAAATATGTCACTTCAAACACATTAGCACCACCTTCTGAGGCAGCACCTAATAATTTTGGTGTATGAATTTCAGTAAATGATCTCTTATTTAAAAATTCTCTGAAAAGGGAACAAACACCACTTTGAATCTTGAAAATGGCTTGATTTGTCACAGTTCTTAAATCAATAACACGAGCATCTAATCTTGTATCTAAATTAACCACAGGTAAACCAGCTTCTTCAGCTTCCTTTTCTGATCTTGAAGCATCTTCTAAAAGAATTGGTAATTCAGCTGGGGTTTCAGAAATGGCAAAGATTTCAGTAATATGAATTTCTAAATCCTGGACAGTGGCAGATTTAATTGGTTCATCAACTTTGTTGACGATACCACGGACAAGAACAATAGATTCAAGATTTAATGAACCACACCATTTAACCATTTGTTTTGACACTGAACCATCTTCTTTATTAATTTTAACTAACCCTTGAATTAAATCAGATTGTTGTCTGAAAGTTAAAAATGATAAAGTAGCACCTTGTTGTCTAGTATTATGAATTCTAGCTCTGAAAGCAATCTTCTTACCTTCATCAGCGGTAGTTAATTCATGAAATTTAATTCTTTCTTCACCAGTTCTTGTTGTGGATTGAATTAATGGTAATTTACCATAATGTTCAGACGCGGTATCAGAGGCTTTATCAGCAGCTTCACGTTCAAGTCTTTCCTTTTCTAATTGAGCAGCACGTTCAGCTTTTTTCTTATTCTTTTCTTGTTCTTTTAAATATTTTTTCATAGCCTTCTTAGATAATGGTTGACCATCTTCACCTAAGATAACAGGTTGTTCTGGAGAGGCAGCTTTAGCTGTTTCTTGAGCAACTACTGGTTTAGTTTCGTCAGACATTGCAATTGATCTTGATTGATTGCGAATTGTACAAAATAACATTTGAACAATAACTGTCTTTAAAGAAAGGTTTAATGTAATTCGCCTAAATGTTCTTCTCTTTCTGATTTCAACGAAGTTTTTTTTTTGCTTTCCACTGCGACAATTTCAGAGCACTACCCGGCCGGCCCAAGCCCTAACGCTTCAGCTCAGGGCTTGCAGGGTTATCTCCGCTCCGACGGTGTCTAAACACACTGCAAGACAATAGATAATCTCAAATGTGCCTTTAAGACTCGGAAGAAAAGTATAATTTCAGGCAAATTATCTCCGCGATCTTCAATTTTTAAGATCAACAAACCCATACCTCTTTAAATTGTTCAGTTTACCAATAGGAAAGGAAGTGCAGGCAAGAGTGAAAAAATATTTGGCCATCGAAATTAAATTGACATCTGAATTATAGATCAACAAATAATTGACAAAATACATTTGTACTATTCAAACTAGACATACACCACTCCACACACAGGCATGTCAAGGAACGGCAACCCTTGGGACATAAGTCAAATGTCAAATAATAATATTAATAATAATAATAATAATAATAAATTACTAGATATTGGTTATGTGGTCGCGTCATTTAAATACCCTTCTACTAAATTACAGAAAAAATTAAACATATTATCACTAAAACAAAATGATACAGTTTATATCATTAGTGTGGCTGAATCTGGTTGGTTAGATATCCTTGTCATTAGTGAAAAGAATAAAGATAATAATATTATTAGAGGCTGGTTTCCTCAAAATTATATTAAATCTTATAATGATAATAAAATTAGAAATTTACATTTTAATAAATTAATGCATATCTTATCCGCCACATCGAATATTCCGTCTTCTTCATCATCCTCTGCCTCATCTGTATCATCTTCATCTGTATCAAATTCTTCCTCGTCTTCATCATCATCTTCAATAAATGAAGAAGATGAAATTGATGATGATACATCACCAATCTTTAATTCTATACCAATGGAAAAAGCTAATCAATTACCTTCATGGGGATCAATAAGTAATAGTATCCCACAAAATAATAATAATAATAATAATAATAATACCCATAATAATATTAAAAATGTATTAATAGATCCAATCCAACAAAGTAAATTATATTCCAAACAACAAATTGAACAAGATTATTATGATGGGAAGTTACTCATACCCATGGACACAAATATTTCACCAAGACAACCTTTAATATGGCAAGTGGTATTAAACACAAAACGTGATCGAAATAAAAGAAATAAATTAATATATTATAATAAAGATTTAAACATACATTGTCATCAATTACCAACTTTAATTGATCCATTTTTACAAAAGGAGAAATTAAATGCAATTCCAAATATGAAAGGGCATAAACCATTCTTAGCGAAAAATGATTTATTTTTCCATACTGAAAAGGATCTTGTCTCTATATCGGATTTATTTGAAAGTGCATTATATTCCTCCGCATTATTAAAAGATGTATTAATGTCAAGAAATAAATTAAAAGCATGGAAAATTATGAAATCGATTTCATTAGCGGTAACATATATTGCCCTTACCGTAAGACAATTTGAACCCTTTTTCTTACATTCAATGAAAAGAGAAATTAGAACATTATTAAAATCAATATTAAAATATTCATCATTAATTAAATTAAATGCAAATATTCATTATACAAATGATTCAGTTAGTGGAATTAATAATTTAAGTTCACAATTATCAGATTCATTACAAGATAGAATCATCTCCACTACATCAAATTTTACTAACACGACAGATAGAAATAATTCAATCGCGACTACCACATCAAATAATACATTAACACAACCACCATCTTACATACCATATTCTAACAATAACAATAATAATAATAATTCAAGCAACAATTATAGAATGGCAAGTATATCATCCAATTATAGTAAGAATAGTACTCTTGATTTGTCACCGAGACGTGATTCCACTACAATTTTCAATATGGATACTTTACAAAGAATTGATGATTTAATGTTTAATCATATTGATTCTTTACAAAATTCAATTCAATTATTATATTATTATATTCAAAATTGTGTTAATTTATCTAATAATGATAATGACAAATTAATCTTACCTCAAATATTACCAAGATTTTTCACTGATTCTTATGGTAATGGAAGTTGGTCAAATTGTTTTATGGATCATATCTTGCCAAATGGTAAACCCCATTCTACAGATCATATACCACATGAAAGGTTATATTCAAAACAATCTACTACATCATTAACAAGTACATTATCTGATGGTTCTACTGCTACAACCACGGCATCTACATCAATGTTTTCAAGGTTCATTAATGAACACACAATTCAAGATAATTTTGAAAATTTCATATCACCTGTTAATTCAATAAGTGGAGCAGCAAGCAATACAACCATCACTACAACTACAAATAACACAACATCTGCTACTACAACACCAAAATCTAACCCTGTAGTGGCTAGAACATCCGTTACACAAACTCCACCATCAAACTCATCATCCAACGCTTCATCCACCCAACCACCTTTAATTAGATCTGTGTCTTCTGCAACTTTTTCCAAGATGTCCACTTCGAGTGTGATGTCTAAGAATAGAAATAAGTATAGTAATAGAATGTACCCTTTGAATCGTGATACTTTAAGAGTCATGAAGGCTAGAAAGGAAACATTATATCATGATATGGTTAATTATATGGTGACTACTACTAATTCTAAACCAAATCGTCAAGAGATTCTGAAAATTTATACAGAATTAAATGATCATACTGTTAATATGTATGTTATCGAAAATTTAGATTTATCTTT
Source organism: Monosporozyma unispora (assembly GCA_003708525.3). Classification (NCBI taxonomy): domain Eukaryota; kingdom Fungi; phylum Ascomycota; class Saccharomycetes; order Saccharomycetales; family Saccharomycetaceae; genus Monosporozyma; species Monosporozyma unispora. Next base: position 22,505 of record PPON03000063.1, on the reverse strand, counting down.
CTTCCATAATTTAAGAAATGTTTTAGATAATTGCGATCCTGATGATGAAACAATTAAATTGTTAAGACACACTTCCACAAATATCATGCTTTTATTAAACAGTTATTTTGAAGTTAAACAAGGTTTCCATGATGTTGCTATCGATTTAACTATTGCCACACAACAAGTTACTTTAGAGGATCCAAAAGTTTTCAATTCAATGTTACCATTCCACTGTGTTGGTTCCATGGAAACTTATCAAATTAACGATGATATTTATTCAAGAGATGGGTTCCAAGAAGATAAACGGAATTGTCAAGCGGACAAATTTTCTATTTCCTTGTACTCACAGTTGACTAAAGAGGACACAGATGTTGAGGACTCCGCGTTTGTTAATACTCATGACGAATTCAAACTATCTTACTCTAGATATTATGATATTAATTGTGCCGCTTATTTAGTGGTGGAAAAATTATTAGAAGAGAAGGAAAGAATTATTAATTATGCTGCAAGAACAATGCAAGATACATTGATTACAAAATTACAAAAAGATGAATTTAAAGACGCTAAATGGTTTGAATCAGATTTCGCAAAAGAAGACATCACAAAACCTATTGATTTGACAGAAGTTACTTCAAATGATGATTATTTACCGTGGTATCTTCAAACAGAATTTCAAGATTCTATTATAATTGATCCAACAAATAAGAGTATCAAGTCTGGTACCAAGGAAGGATTAATAAGTTATCTTGTCTATGGTCATTGCGATGGGTCTTTGGATCCTAATTTCTTGGATGTGTTCTTACTTACTTTCAAGAGTATCTTCCCTTCCACCACTGACATGGTTTCTTCTATTGTTACAATGTATCATTCCGTTCCACCTGAAGGATTAACTTTCAATGAATATAACGAGTGGATGGAAAAGAAATTAATTCCTATCAAGATTAATATTGTGAAAATATTCCGTGATTTTTTGACAAGATATTGGACAGTCACATATTGGGAACCAACTTTAGAATCCATATTAGTAGAATTTGGTAATTTAGCTGAAACTGAAAAGATACCTGGTGCTAAAGAATTATCAAAGGGTATTGATTTCCTCATTCGTCATAGTAAGAGAGCAATCTTACATGATCCTGTGGAAGCTTTAAATATATCCAACATGGCCATTTCTTCACAAAAATCAGTAAAAGGTTTAAGGTTATCCAATATTGCCGCTGCTCAGTTTGCTCAACAGGTCACTTTAATCAATCACGAAATATATTGCCAAATCAAAACATTCGAATGTCTTGATAAAATTTGGGGGAAACAAAAGAATTGTGATTTTGGTGGTTCACCAAATATTAGTAAATTTATCGAACACGCAAATCTATTAACCAATTATGTTTCTTATAAGATCGTTAGTCAAACTGATATTAAGAAAAGAGTGAAACTGATAACTTATTTTATTAGTGTTGCTTTGTATTGTCAGAGATTAAGTAATTTTGCCACGTTGACGGCTATTATCTCAGCATTATATTCATCTCCTGTTCACCGTTTACAAAAGACATGGTCTCAAGTTTCAAGTGATTCCAAGGATATTTTACACAAATTAGACAATTTAATGGATTCTAAGAAAAATTTTATTAATTACAGAGAATGCTTAAGATCTACCCCTAAGATGATTGCCTGTGTTCCATTTTTTGGTGTTTACTTGTCTGATTTAACATTTGCCAATAGTGGTAATCAAGATTCAGCTGGTATGATTAATTTCCGTAAAAGGGTGATGATTCATGATATTATCAAAGATATCGAGAGTTTCCAAAAGAGAACATACATCACATTATTAGCCAAGAATAACGATGTTAAGCAATTTATCCTAGATTCATTACATGATATACCTGATTTAGACAGACAATACCAATTATCATTAGAGATTGAGCCCAGAGGTTCATCAACATCAGAAGAAAAAAGTAAATCTTCTGGGAACAACAAGTTTTGGAGAAGAAAACACGGTATGAAGTTATTTGGATGATAACAATTATAGACATATTTATATATTTAATGAATAAACCACATATATAGATTTTTTATCTTATAGAAACGAATAATATGACAATATAAACAGTTAGTCGCAGTTTTCAGTAATAGTTATAATCTCCGCCATCTTTAGGATAATTTGTTCGGGTATATACTATATAGTCCTTGCTTATACAGTAGTTATCCAACTTGTTTTTTGTTACGTCACTGTTTTCTCCTCTGACAACTCTGCTAATAGTTTGAGATCTCTTGTTAGGTGGATTCCACTTAAAGGAATAATAAAAAAATATCCAGTTAAATAGATATGTTTTGAGGGTAAATGTGACAAATATGGTTAAAAGTTTAGGTATTTTCTCTTGCTTACCAATTATAAGATAGACGGGATAATTCAATATGACTAAGGAGAGAACATGTAAACAAACGTAGAGAATGAATCTTTTTGTTATTTGAGTAAGGTTCATTTTAAAAACCAACACACACTATAGGGTTTTAGCTCTATAGAACTAGGAGACATATATCTTCCAAGTTAAACACATTTTTTTTTTTTGAAAACTTCAATATATATAACAAGATTAAAACAATTATAGCAAACTTTCATATTCAAACAGTCTTGATGATTAAAACAATGGGTCAATTGGACCCTTGCATTTTTCTTTCTTTGCTATATTTGTGACCTTTAAAAAAATGGGCACGCGTATGAAGGAAACGTAATGTACATAAAAATAAATCAGGTAATTTAGTTGTTTTCATTTGGGAGCATCACCCATGCAGAGTAGCTCGTCCTTAATACGCCTCGACTCTTTCGGTATTCTCTCAGTTTCAGCCTTTCATTCAATTGCTGGCACTCAAATTCCATTTTCCGGGTGACGAATTTTGACAAAATTGCCAATTTTGGTGTAACGAAATCAGAATCGAAGTTGAATTGAAGACACAGAGACACGAAACATATAGATCAAACCTAATCGAAGCATCTAAATATAAGAAAACAAACCTATTTGAAAGCTTTATAACAAACACGGTTTATAGTGTAATTAATTTATCAAGTGTGTGGAAGTCATAATGTTTAAACAACTTTCCCAGATCGGGAAAAACCTTAGTGATGAACTGCAAAAGGGTCTTTCGGATGAAATGTTAAATGTCAATGGTTCAGAAACCTCGTCCGTTCAAAATGGGTCTGCTCCTAACTCAGCATCATCTATTGATCCAAGTTTACCTCCCGATGTTCAAATGAAATTGAGAAAGTTCGAGAAGTATGAATCTAAATATCCATTATTATTGAATGCCTACAAAAATGAGAAGATAAAGAATGAAAAGTTTGATATAATGCAAAAGATTTTAACTGAAAACACTCCAGTTTCTGACTTAAGCGATATAGATGTCACCTTACCTGCTTATTTTGAAGATATCAATAACAAAAACAAAATCTTAAATGAAGAAATTAAGAGATTAACTAAATTGAGTGAATGTGCAAATTCAAGTGATAACAACTCTACAGATAGTGATGCTCAAAGCAAGCAATTAATTGAAAAGTATAAACAAGAAATTAATGTTTTAAAGGAAAAATTAACTAATCCTGCTGAAGCTATTAATGAAGATAAAGAGATTCAGGCTATTATGAAAGCTCAAAGAACTGAAATCGCTAATCTAAATAAAAAATTGTTGACAGTAGAGAGTAAACATGAACAAGAAATAAATACTCTTAAGAGACGTGCCTCTGATCAATTAGATGAACTAAGAATGAAGAAAGATCAAGAGTTGAATGAAAGTAAATGTCAACTTAAAAAAGCAACCGATGAAACTAACTCATTCAAGAAAGAAGTGGACGATTTTAGCCAGAAATTAATTCAAATTGAAGTCACTTTAAAAGACGAACGTGATAAATCAGAAGGATTGTTGAAGGAAAAAGAAGATCAACTAAGTATTTTATCAACAGAACTTGAAGAAAAAATCAAACAAATACAATCACTTCAAGATACTATTTCAAGTAAGGAAAAAGAGATAGAGAATTTGAAAACCAATCGATCGGTAGATAATAGTGAATTGGATACACTAAAAGAGGACAATTCCAAATACATAACTAAAATAACTGAATTAGAAGATCAAGTAAAGACTTTACAACAGTCTTTAGATAAAAAGGCTCACGAAGGTCCAGTGTCTCAACCAACCACAACACTTGCCCCAACTTCAAGTACACAAACAGCTGGTTCCAAAAAGAAGAAGAACAAAAAGAAGAACAAGAAAAATAATCAATCTACCCAACCAGATAATAATCCCGTTCCATCTAGCATTTCTTCCGAGGTTTCAGGTGATATTCAACAGAAGTACGATGAGTTATCAAAACAATATGATGAAATAAAGAAAGCCCATGAATTCTGTGAGGATTGGAAGGCTAAATACGAGACCGTTGAAAATACAGGTTCTGTTGAAAAAGAAAATCTTCATAAGGAAGTTGAAGAAGCTAAAACTAATTACGATAAACTTTCTCAAGAATTACAAATTGTTAAATCTCAATTGAAGGCCAAAAGTACTGAGGTTGAAGAAGTTCGTGACATGTTAAGAGATGTTGGCAATGAATTAGTAGACGCAAAAGAACAGCTAAAGGAGGTCAATTCTGACAGTAAAGAAGCTTTGAAATTACAATCTGATATTCAAAAAATGGAAAATGATATCTCAGTTTTTAAAAATAAAGAAGCCAATTTGCTGAACACTATCACTTCTTTGAATAAGGATGTTGCTGATACTAAAGCTCTACAACTCAGAGAAAAGAACGCAAGCCAACAAGAAATTAACTCTTTAAAAATTAACATTACTGACCTTCAAAATAAGAATAAGTCTTTCTTAGTTCAATCTAAAGAATTGTCTAATTTGAAATCAAATATTTTACAAAAAGAAAAAACCATTACTTACTTAGAAAGCCAAGTAAAAGAGTTCACTTCTAAACAAGAGGCTGTCAAAAAGAATGTAGATACTTTTAGACGAGATAATGCACAATTGACAAACAGAATTGATTTATTAAAAAAAGAAAACGAATCTTTGAATAATGAAATCAAAAAGAATAGTCATTCATATGAAGATTACCTTAAGGAAAATGGTAAATTATCCGAAAGGTTATCTATATTACAAGAGAAGTATGATACCTTGCAAGATTTAAAGAGTAACTCTAGTGAACAAATCAATTCAATCAGAAGACAATGTGAAGAATTAAATGTTAAATTAAAAGAGTCCAACAAAAGGATATTATCTTTGGAAGATGAATTGAATGAGTACTCCTCCATTATTCAAGATAAAACTAAAGAAGCCGACACTATGAGAAGGTTATTATCCGAATCTCAAAATGAAGATAACGATAAACATCAAAGTCTTGAAACCAAACTGTCATTATTATCTGATGAAAAATCAAGGCTTGAATCTCAATTAGCTTTGCAATCTTCTAAGCATACAAGGGAAATGCAAGAATGGAAGCATATTAACGACGCACAACTGGCAGAATTTCAACAATTATCCCGTAAGTTGAAAGAGCTAACATCCGAAACTGAAGAATTGAAGCAAACAAACAATAATATTAAAAAGAACACATTGGCCAATTCAGAAAGTTCTGCTGATCTGGAAAAGGTTACAAGTAACTTGAAGGCCGCATTATCTAAAGCTGACTCTAGGGTTCATGAATTACAGAAGGCAAACTCACAGTTACTGGAGACTAATAATAATATTAATAAAAAATTGGATAGGTTGACTAGAACATATAAGACATTATCAAACCAATTCAATTCATTAAAAGAAAATAAGGCGGAAATCAATGGTAGGGCTAGTAGATCAAATTCACTTAGTTCCCAACTTTCTAACTCTAGCTCTTTAACCAAGAACAGATCATCTAGTAATTTATTAAACGTTCCTGAAAATGATCGTCGTAGATCGTCTGCACCTAAAGAACAAAGTGCTTCTTCAGGCAATACTGCTAAAGAGACAGAAGCGGAGAAGAATGAAAGAATTGCATATATAAAAAATGTTTTGTTAGGTTTCCTTGAGCATAAGGAACAAAGAACCCAATTACTTCCTGTTGTGTCAATGTTACTGCAGCTTGATAGTACTGATGAAAAGAGGTTGTTGACATCTATTAGTTAGATGAAGGATTTCACACTCTAATTTTTACAGAGTTTGATACAACCTTATCTGTATTTCACGTACCCCTGATGAACCATTATTAAAACAGCATATAACTGTAATGTCAGTGATCTATTAGTTGAAATATATAGAATAAATATAACTAATATGTATAAATACTAATCTATAGGAAAGGTTCTAATGTAATCAATCCCCCCGACACATTCCGCAACAGTTAGCTGATCTTTACCGATAATTCTATTAACATTAATGCCAACATCTACTGTTCTTTCGACACCATCATGTTCAAGTAACAAGCCAGTGCCAGCTTTTTTCCAGTCTCTCACATCACTATAAATTTCCTCTTCAGATTTAATCGGACGGTTTGAGATTAAACTCCAGTCAAAAGAATCATGATCCCACAAAACAGCCTGTAAACCAAACTGTCTAGTAATTGCCCTTACTCTGTCATCTATTCCGCCGTATGGAGGTCTAAACCATTTAGGATAATGTCCCCCTGTAGCGTTCATAGCCCATATAGACCATTCAATTTGAGCAATAATTTCTTCGTTGGAAAGGCTAGGTAAAAACTTATGAGACCAAGAATGACTTCCAATAAGATGGTCATGTTTGATTAATTCACGGTAAACCTCTGGATGATTGACAGTATTTATTCCAAGGACAAAAAAGGTGGATCTATTTTCTAACGAATCAATCAATTTTAGAGATGCCCTGGAAGGACCGTCATCAAAGGTTTGTGAAAGTTTTCCGCAAGTACCAACATCATCAGGTCTCAAACATACATGGCAATCAAAAGAGCATGCAGCCCTAGAGACTCTCAAGCAGTGGCCTTGTCTGTAGGCCCTATGATCAGGAATCTTTGCCATATCAATAAAAGACAGAGGAATATAAGGTGGATCCAATCCAGGCCATTGGTTCATACCTGTAAAATCGGTTAACCATTGAGGAAATGGAGTTTGAGTTAATTTGTCCCCAGTTAAAGCAACTCCGCCAATCACTCTTGTATTCGAACCCTCTTGAGTTTCTGTTCCAACAACTAAGTTGTAGAATGCCAGTTCTAGAAACAAAAAACACAAACAACTGACTTTCATTATACTAAATTTTGTAATTAGTACCTTCAGTTGACAGTCCAATTATTTTCTGCCATATCAGGACCATCCATTTTATATATGTTTTTCGAGACTGGAAAGGTAATAATATTAATAGTTATATTTTGCTTGTATTGCTAATTTTACAACCCTGATTAAAAAAATGGTTCCCTTGACCCTAAGCCTTAATTAAATGCAATGTTGTGTAAATATAAGTAAATATCGGGGAGCATAGCTTCAAGAACGGTAAGAGAAAAAAATTTGATATGATTTTATTCGAAATTCCCTATTTATGGATTCTTGAGAGAAGAAAACAGTCTATAAAAAACTTAAAAAGCCTTTGATGGTAAAATGAAAATAAATTACATAGGTGAAAGCCGAATATCCAGAAAACTTAGATAGCCTATTATGACACGGAAGTAAAAATAACCTTTTAAGTGTTAACTGTCAAAACCAATATTTGAGACAACTTTGATAAGTGCCTAAACAAGCACCTATCATATCTTCTTGTCTTGATTAAAAGCTAGAATAAAAAAGGTAGAACTGTAAAAATGCCATTAGAAAACAAATTTAACCTTCCCGAAGGTCTCTAGTAGGAATAAGGCATGTAATAGAAAAACTTAGAAATTCTTCTTTAATGAAAGGGGGATGTAAAACAGAAGAATCATAAAACATCATCATATTTGACATTGTTTATTATTTGCCCTGACATAGAAATATTAACCATTTGTTTGAATTGAAATTTATCATTATTCAGAATTTGGGCAGCTTCTTTGTTTAATGGATCCTGAGCATTAGGTTCTAAAAACAAAAATAATAATCCAATAATTATTGCTTGTAAATCTAAAACAGGTCTCCAATCTTCTCTTAAGATGTTCAAGCAAATTTTACCATCTAAATCAATATTAGGATGATATATTTTATCTAGACATAAAAGTTTTGGAGCATCAATTGGGTAGTTTTCATTAATAATCAAACTGAATTTAAAGCGCCCTCCATCATAGTAACCATCGTCGGGAGAAATGAAAATGTAAAGTAAAGGTCTTTCATTAAGGTTAGATGGTGCATTTATAATATCCACAGTCACTGTTGGTGGTAGATCGAGGTTCTCAATATCTTTCTCAAGTCTCATTCTGGCAGGTGATAACATCTTGGTTGAAGAAAAGTTAAAAGTTTCCTGTTTCCTCTTCTTCAATTCATCTTGTTTCTTTTGTTGTAATTGACGAAGTTTAAGCTATAAGACATAAAGACATAGTTTGATCAGTTCTCCATGAACTATCTTCAATTTGTTAGTAAAAAAATATTTTCTATTCCGGACAAAAAGGGCACCAGTAAAAGTATATTGACGAAAAGCATACCATAATAGTTTATAATGTGTTCAAAATTCTTGAGTAACTAACTATAATTGAATTATATGATCAAGATGTAGATGAAGTTGGATTTCTTCTCCCTTGTATATTGAGATATTTCTATTCTGTCGTTAATTTTTCACTTTCAAAATTAAGATTGAAAAAAGCAAGCTTCAAATTATTGACGTGGTGAAATATTGGTATTAATCAAGGTTGTTTTGAAATATCACCTTTCACACTCTATAACAGTCCACACTAGCAAAGCCGTTAAATTGTCAGGATAAGGCCAACCGATGATGAGACTCAATTCTAATAGAAAATTGTCGATAAGGGCTAAAGCTTTGCAAAAACTGTCCCAATTTTACATTGACAAAGATGTTCGTGACGGGAATAGGAATCCCTGTCCTGAAAACCTTAAAGTGTTGATTCAATCTTTACCAATATCATACTCATCTGATCCATCTAAATTGTATACTATCCCATTGACTATTAGTGAATGGGAAATTCTTTTGGCCATCAGCTCTACCATTCCAAGTCAAGTGAAAACTGCTCAATACATACTGAAGAACGTAATTGCAGGATACTTCCTGGAATCACCAAGACAACGTATCTCTGATGTATTATATGCCAGATTCAAGTTAAACACTTGGAAAAATCCTAATGAAGTGTTAACTTTCCACCTAACCAATTTTTTGATTCAAGTTTCGAAGAAGTTTCCAGAATTGATTACTGAATGTTCCCAATTAATAAGCGCATACCTGGGTAATATTAAAAAATACATCTTATTAAGACAAACTTCAATATTTTCCTTATTAGGGTTTATGAACTGTTTCATTGATGACTGTTCATCCGTTCAATTGACTAAATTTGTTTGGAATAGGCTTTACACCAAATTCTTTGAAAATAACTTTATGAAACAAGTAGATGATTTATTAACTGCCCCAAACTCTTTCACAAATGATGCCATTGTACAATATTTTGATTGTGATAATGAAGTTTCTGGGCCATTATTATTAAAGTATATGATGAAAATCCAACACAACTTGGTTCAAGAACTATTACATGTGCCAACTCAAGAAAGAGAACAGACTTTAGGAAAGTACTTATTGCAGCAACAATATTATGTGTACAAACAACAGGAGAAGAAATTAGCTATATCTTCTTCTAAAGACAATACGATTTCTGATAATTCTTCCTTGAGCAGTAATACTGACTTTCTTCAACAAATTAACCAAGATAAAGATATTCTTGGTTCTATGTGTCATGCAGTTATTAGATTATGGTCGTTAATTGAAAACGATTTAGATCTTTCCAGTATGAATAGAGCTAGGGATAGTTTCAGCACTTTGGCAGGTTATTTGGATATTTTATGTTTGGCCCCATTTTTAGGTACTCACGATTTTAAGTTAGAAATCGATTTTGTTAGAATTCTTGGGACTTCCATGGATAGATATTTACTATCTGATATTGTAACAGATGACTTGATTAAGTCAATTATTACTTCAGGTTCTCTGTTAAATTACTACACAGAAGATTTGTCAGAAAAATTACTTCGTAGTTTCCCACTACTTATCGGTTCACAACATATGACTCAAGATCTGGTTCGTGAAATTTCTAAGGTGTTTACAACTGGTTTACAGCCACTAAATGAAGACTCTATTGTGACGACGATCTACTCCATCAATAATTTATTGACACTTTCAGAAGATGCATCTCCGCAAGTGCTAAGAGATCGTCAACAAACATTGACGTCCACTCATTCTGTCCCACCTATTAATGGTAACGTTCCATTTGAACGTTCAAAATCATTAAAGAAAACTGCCAGTGTAACAAGCATTTTAAGAATGAGATTTTTGAAGAGATCAGAAACACCAATGACAATCCATTCTAGTTTGTTCAAGAATTGTGTTACAACTACTACGACAATTGCTTCAGAATATAATAACCAAACTATTACAGCCTTAACCATCTCTATTTTGACTCAAAAGGCAGAAGTTGTCTCTAAAGATCTGGGAATAATTATCTACACTGCTTTAGCTAAATTAGCACCATATACTGAAGTTCCAGAATTTTCTTCTATTGTTAGATTTTTCAGATTAACAGCTAATATGGCTAACAAAAATGATGATTCAGAACTTTCTGCTGCTATTTCCAAAGCCCGTGTAACCTTGTCAAAGAAGCTTTTAGAGACACAATATGACACTCAAATTTACAAGTTATATCTTAATGAGTTATTAGACGTTATGATTGCTAGTGGTGAAGTAGAAAATTCAGAACATCATAGAACTCACTCAGAAATATCTCATGTTGCAGAACAGATTGCTTTACAACTGGTTCCATTGGCCACTTTACTTCCAAATATACATGGAAAACCTGTAAATATTTCACAAGATGAAGTTTTAACTAACAAGTTTAGAAACATTTGGTTCAATATGGCGGTTCATGGGTATTACTATCAATCTGAAATAGTTAAAAATCACTATGACCACTTGAAAGTAATTGCATACAACAGTCCTCCATTGGCCTCTGATTTCCCTGTAAACAACAAGGAGATGTCCTTGGAAATGAATACAATTCTTCGTCGTGGTTCTTCTAATTCTAACTTCAAGGAGCAAAAGCAAGTTACTTTAGAATATTTTAATGTTAACGCCGTTCAATCTAGAGCTATCTCAAACTCTAAAATTATGTTTATTGCTGCTACGGTTTTGTTAGAATCTATTAGATGTGAAACCGGTGTTTGTTCTAAGATTGTAAATTATTTATCAGATCCGGCTTTAGAGTCCAGTTCTATTGAAAGATCTATAACCATGATTTCAAAGACTATGATAACCAAATTTGTTGGATTAGCCCAATTATCTACTTCTCCAAGTTTCAATTCCAAAACGATTGCCTCTCAACTTAATGAAATTTTACTTTATCTTGTTCACAGAAATCCTAAATTACAAGAAGTTGCTTTTACATCTTGTAATTTATTTATTAAGAATATGCCATCTGCTCTTTGTCATCATGATTCACTTTACACATTATTGGATTTAATGACTACTGTTTTCGATAGTATTCTTGATTGTGAAAGAAATAGATTCCAACCCCATTTTGAATTTACTTTGAAACATTCAGGTACTAAGGTTTTGTTTCCTGCTTCCAAAGATTGGAGAACTGCTACATTGAAAAAGCTTCACTCTGCTGGTAAAGAATGGGTTAAAATAATTTTAAATAAGGCTAACCAAGACACAAAAATATTATTACAATCTTACATTTCAGATATTCAGCAATTTGTTAGATTAAATAATGTTGAGTATGGTGTCTCCTTTGCGATGGATATGGCAGGGATGGTTTTATCTGTTGATAGAGAACTTTCCACTATAAACTTCACAGGCCCAAAAAAACCAAATACCATATCTGGTTTTATTTCTCAACATTCCTGGAGGTCTAAATACTTAGCGGGTTCTTCCACCACTTTCACCCAACAAGATTTTGATAAGCAATTAAGCCTTAAAACACATTGCATTAAAAATGATTTAATGGCAGGCCACGAAATTTCAGATAAAGCTATTACGGAGTTCTTAGATATGGCTGCTGCTAATTTAGTGTTAGGTAGTTATGATATTACCTCGTTAGTTTACGATGTTGTAGTGATCCCATTCCAAATATTTACATCTACTGCAATGAAGATTGCTACTAATGTGTGGTTGGCGATCATTAAAGAAAGACCAGATTTAGCTCATGTTTTGTTAACTAACGTTTGTTACTGTTGGATGATGGGGATTGATGACAAACAAGGTTTATTTTCTCATGAATTTGATTTAACACCTGAAGAATATCAAATGATGGAATATTCTCCATATAACAAAAGAGCCATTGATCGTGATGCTAAATTAGTTTCTAAATCAATTCAACCTCATAGGCATATTCTTAAATTTTTTACCTCACATTTTGAAGGGACATTATTACAAAGTAACTTTGTTTTGAAAATATTCACGAGAACAATTCTATACAGTTTGGATCGTATCAGTAAAGGTAGTTTACATCCTTTTGCTAGATTAATTCGATTTGAAATGTTACAATTGGCAGTCTCAATCTTAGAACAAAATATCAAACAAAAGACAAGAAATATCAAGAGATTATGTGTTGGAATTGTGAATGCTGCTTTAAGTTGGTTTATCACACCAATCACTTGGCCATTTGGTTCTAATGATTTGAAGATTAGAGCTGACTTAGCAGTGATTAAAGATTTCTACCACAGTTTAACTAAGAATGCATTTGCATTTAAGAAATACTGTGATAAAGATTTGACTTTATTACAATATTTTTTGGCTAGTGAAATTCAGCAAATTGAAACATGGTTATTCCCATTAGAAAAGATTAGTGGTGCAGATTCAAACCGTCTGAGTGAATCGATGGTAGTAACTGCATTTGAAAAGAATCCACAATTAGCTGCAAACATTGTCCAAAGATACAAGAGCAATAAGAGTAGACAAACTCTAAGTGCTTTGGTAAAACAATCTCCATTGAGATGTGTTCAGGTATCGCAATTAGCCTCTGTGTTTTTATTGCAATTGAGTTCAGCCAACTCGGATTCACACTACATCACATATTGGATTCCTATAAGTCCTTTAAAGTCTATTGGTTTATTTGCTCCAGAATTCAGTTCGAATCCATATGTCTTACAATATAGTATGTTTTCATTGGAATCTCATGATGTTAATGTTACATTTTTTTATGTCCCTCAAATTGTTCAATCATTAAGATATGATCGTACTGGCTATGTAGAAAAGTTGATCATTGATACCGCCAAGATCAGTGTTCTTTTTGCACATCAAATTATTTGGAATTTATTAGCTAACTGTTATAAAGGTGATGAGGGTATAGAAGAAGATGCTATCAAACCAACTTTAGATCGTGTTCGTGAAAGAATGATTAAGAGTTTTAGTAAACAACATCTAGAATTTTATCAAAGGGAATTTGAATTCTTTAATGAAGTGACTAGCATTTCCGGTAAATTGAAACCATATATCAAGAAGAGTAAAGCTGAAAAGAAACAAAAGATTGATGAAGAAATGGCTGTTATCAAGGTGTTACCGGATGTTTATTTACCTTCTAATCCAGATGGTGTTGTCGTAGACATTAATAGAACTAGTGGTAAGCCATTACAATCACATGCGAAAGCACCATTTATGGCCACGTTTAAGATCAAGAAGGATGTTAAAGATTCAGATACGGGTGAAATTACCACGATTGAAAAATGGCAAGCTGCAATTTTCAAAGTCGGTGATGATTGTAGACAAGATGTTTTGGCTTTACAATTAATTTCTATTTTCAGAACCATATGGAGTAACATTGGGTTAGACGTTTATGTCTTTCCATATCGTGTCACGGCCACTGCACCAGGTTGTGGTGTTATTGATGTGTTACCTAATTCGATATCTCGTGATATGTTGGGTAGAGAAGCTGTTAATGGGTTATATGAATATTTTATCACTAAATTTGGTCCCGAAGATAGTATTGAATTTCAAAATGCAAGAAACAATTTTGTTAAATCTTTGGCCGGTTATAGTATTATTTCATACTTGCTTCAATTTAAAGATAGACATAATGGTAATATTATGTACGATGATCAAGGTCATTGTCTTCATATTGATTTTGGTTTCATCTTTGATATTGTGCCCGGTGGTGTTAAATTTGAAGCTGTTCCGTTTAAATTAACTCGTGAAATGGTTAAAGTTATGGGTGGTTCTAATGAAACCGCTGCATTTCAAGAATTTGAAGAACTCTGTATTAAAGGTTATTTGGCGGCACGTTCTCATATGGATTTCATTATTGAAGGTATTGTACCTATGTTAGATAGTGGGTTACCATGTTTTAAAGGTACTAAAACTATTAAAAATCTCCGTTCCAGATTTCAACCTGAAAAGACAGATCATGAAGCTGCATTATTCATGAAGACATTGATTAGAAAGAGTTTTGAAAGTTTATTTACCGTTGGGTATGATGAATTTCAACGTCTTACCAATGGTATTCCATATTAAGACATTGTATTATTATATATATATTTGTATTTTTCTAAAAGTTACTATTATTATTATTTTTTTATTTGTTATTGTTATTAGAATTCGTTATACACATATATATTTTTAAAAGTAGGGATAGAGAGAAAAAAAGGGTCTATTAAATATTTATATCTTTTTTTTTTTTAGATTAAATCATTTATTCTGGGATAACACCGTTAAAGGTCTTAGCGAAAGCTTGTTCGAAATCGGCCTTAATATCATCAATGAATTCAGTACCGACAGAACATCTAATTAAATCCTTAGTGACACCGGCAGCGGCTTTGTGTTCATCATCTAATTGTTCATGAGTGGTGAAATATGGAGCAATGACTAAAGTCTTACAATCACCAACATTGGCTAAATTAGAGGCTAATTTCAAATTATCAACAAAAACAGCACCAGATAATTTAAATGGATCAGTTTCTTTATCGGCATTTGGTAAATCTTTAACACCGAATGAAAGAACACCACCAAACCCATTAGATAAATATTTCTTAGCATTTTCGTGATGAGAATGAGATGGTAAACCTGGATAAGAGACCCAAGCGACGTATGGGTTAGCTTCTAACCACTTAGCTAAAGCTAGAGCGTTTTGACCATGTCTTTCAGCTCTTAGGGATAAAGTTTCAATACCTTGTAATAAAAGGAAAGAACCGAATGGGTTTAATAAAGAACCGAAATCTCTTAATAATTCGACTCTAACGTGTAAGATGTAGGCTAGATTACCATAGGCTTCGTTGAAAACGGTACCGTGATAACCTTCTGATGGTTGAGAGAATTGTGGGAATTTTTCTGGATAGTCCTTCCATGGAAATTTACCAGAATCGACAATTAACCCACCAATGGTTGTACCATGACCACCGATCCATTTAGTAGCAGAATGGGTAACAATATCAGCACCGTATTTAATCGGTTGACAGAAAAAACCACCAGCACCAAAAGTGTTGTCGACAACGACTGGAATACCATGTTTGTGAGCAACTTCAACAATCTTTTCAAAATCTGGAACGTTATATTTTGGATTACCAATAGATTCTAAATAGACACATTTTGTCTTTGCATCAAAGAATTTTTCGAAATCTTCTGGTTTATCACCATCGACAAATCTAGCTTCAATACCGATTTTCTTGAAAGAAACGGCAAATTGGTTATAAGTACCACCATAAAGGAAAGAAGTGGAAACAATGTTATCACCGGCGTGAGCTAACCCTTGAATGGCAAGAGTTTGAGCAGCTTGACCAGAAGAGACAGCTAAAGCAGCAATACCACCTTCTAAAGCGGCAATTCTATCTTCAAGGACAGCAGTGGTTGGGTTTTGGAAACGAGAGTAAACGTAACCTGGAACTCTTAACCCGAATAAATCAGCACCATGTTTAGAGTCTTTGAAGACGTAAGAGGTGGTAGCGTAGATTGGGACAGCTCTTGGTCTATGGTTGTTGTCAGATGGGTCTTCTTGACCAGCGTGTAATTGGATAGTATCAAAATGAGAAGGCATATTTATTTGTGCTTGAGTGCTTGTTCTAATTGTCAAGATTTAAGATTGGAAATAAAGATATAAGGACGTTACAGTTAAAAGGAAGATGCGATCTCAATGCCCTTTATATAATTGCTCGAGAACTAAAACTGGCTTGAGAAACTCACGTTTTCTTTGCAAAAGTTCATGGATGGATGAGTGTTTCTCCCCTTATGGTAACTGTGTATTGTGAGTCTTAGTGCAATAGATAACAATAGGCGGATATTTCAATATTTCAAAGTTGAACAAACTGTGATACTGGGTTCCCTCATTGGGACACAGCGGGGCGGCACCCACAGTTTGCGCCAGCGGGTTGCCCGGCCGGGTGCGCGACAGGACTGTGGAATTGATATAATAATACTACGCTATAGTGCTAATATTGTCTCAGTGCTGTAATAGGTTCAGTACTAGTATAGTGGATTAGCACCCGGTTGAGTCACTCACTGAGGATACACTGTCTCAATCGATGAGAGTCTCTCTGTGGTGAGAAGGAAACTGTTACAAAGTACACTGCGTAGTCTTTCAATTCGTTAAATTGTTACTATGTTGTGGGGGGGATAACAACAACAAGTCTTTGGCGGCTAGAATAGCTAACTAATAGCCAGTTTTGATAGGTAATGAAGTGTGTAATCTGCTATTATATTATGCTATTATATATATAACGTGTTGACAAAAAGCAGATGTTTTGTCGTGGAGAATGATCATGGCAGTTTTCCCTGGCAAAAAATAGTGAGAGCTGTGGGATTCGAACCCGCGCATCCGAAGATATCAGAATGTTAAAGTTTAAAGAAAACCTTAATCTGACGCCTTAAACCACTCGGCCAAACTCCCCTATTGTTTACAGTTTTTGTGAAGGTTTAGGAATGTACTTATTTTAGTATCTAGCCCTTTAATATTTTAACAAATTAAGATATATTAAAAGTGAGATTAAAATTCCAAACAATTGTAGTATATACTTTACAATTGTTTTAATATATTGAGAGTTTTAAAGTTAAATTTTTTAATCTTTTTTTCTTGTAATTATTGCATATTCACCTGTTTTTTTCAGATATTTTTATATAAATTGATATTTCACCTGCAATATTTGGTTATGTTTTAGTATTAATAGTATATCTATAGGAAAATAATTGCAATTATATATTTAGATGTTAATATACTCCTTAATAAAATAATTGGTACAAAAATTGATATATTTTATTAGGAATATTTCAAGAATGTGATTAGAATCCTTAATTTAGTATATAAACTGAAATTTTACTACTCCAAAACCTTTATTAACATAGTAGTTTTAATTAAACGTGGTTTTTTAATCTGTTGGAACCCAGAGCTCTTGGCGTCTGGTGTGGTGTATGTCATGTTTGTATATCAATCTCTGGTTTTATTAGTCCAAGAGTACCTCTAAACATAGTACACTATATCTATTTTTTGTATTAAATCTTTATCGATTTTCTTAATTTGAAATATTGAAAATAGTGAAAAATTCATTTTCATAGTGTAGTGCTCATCCACACTATGTAGAAGATTATGGAATCACTGATTTAGATCAAATATAATGAATATGACATTAATTAATATCATATTCCAACAAAATCTATTTATCAAGGTCTGGAAAAGATATGGAACTAGATTTTCTCAGTTTTTTATGAAAAGGTATGATAACTCTCAATATAATTAAGTTAAAGGTAAAAAATGTTTATATTAATGGATTGAAAGCTGTGGCATGTTTTAATATTTAACATTCGCCACTTTTCACATGTAAAAAACCCTTTGAGAAATTATGACATATAATAATGTGACCCTGGTAACGCCAGTCGAAGGCGAGGCATTAACGCAGATGACACTCTCATTGGTCAACTACTGTCTCATCTCGTTGATCATCTCGAGTGATTCTCTATATTCTATGCCCTTATAATGTGACCATGGATCATTTGAGCCTTCTGGAGGTAATTATCATACTCTTATATATTTATTTATATTCTAGTTCATTCTAGGAAATCAAGTTATTCCATAGTCAATAATCATCTATTAACATAGTTTAGTTATAATTGTCTTATATACCTCAATTATTATTTACATCACAATTTACAATTCCTTATTTTGAATAAATATTTTAATTTTTCGTTTTCATATTTAAATATTTGTTAATTTGTTGAAACAATTATTAAAAATCAACGTCTAACCGCTGTAGTATAAATCCCGGATTAATAAAATTATTGAATGAAATTGATATTATATCTAGACCTGAATAAATATCCTCTTTAATATGTAAAATAATTTAGTATTTATATTTGTAGCCCTAACAGTGATATAAATAGGATTGAAATAGCAATAATATGTAATTAACTGTATAATATAGAAATCATGAAAGATTGATATTCTTTGTAATTTGGGCTAAAGTAACAGTAATAATGCTTAGGCATGATGTTCTGAGTTAATGAAATCTCTTATATAAAATTTTCCACTTTTTTCAAATTTGTCGTGTGAAAAATACGACACCGCCTTCAATAGTGTAAATAAACTATATTCACAACCAACTCACAGGTAAATCTGTTAATATTACTCTTAAACTCTGAACTAGTTCTCCCAAACAATTGTTTCAAAGTAGTAATTTTGGCCGTACTCTCTCACTACCCCTATATTTTGGTTTTCTTTTTCTCAGAATCACCACTACAATCCCATAACAACATCACATTCCCTCATTGTTAACCTAAAACCTATCAGTCTTGGTCAAAATCATTCTCACAGCCTCGTTATCTTTAATAACAATAAAATCTTTAAATCTTAAACACCAACCAATAATTTGTATTTTTTGCCGCTATTAAATAATATAATTTTACAATAAAAAAAAAAGAGTAGATTTCCCCTAATAATAGAATAACTTATGTGTCAATTCTGAAAAGATATACTAGCCGGTTTCTAATATATATATAATAGAAAAATAAATTTCAATAATTGCCACCGGTTACCTTCAATTCTTCAAGGAACCTCATTTGAAAAAAAAATAGTCTTTTTGAAATCGTCAATGTATATGGATATGAATATGGATACGAATATACAGCTACAAGCTAGTGTAACAACTACTACTAAAATAATACCAACACCATTTCAACCGAAACATATTCATGGACTACCAATTTTACAAAGAATGGGGTTGACCCCTGCGGAAAGATTATATTGGGAAAGCTATAATACAACTACATTTTTCAATACTTCATTAGGTAAACCCAGAGCTTTAAACTGTCATGTTACCTCTTTACTTTTATCATTCCTTGTGATATACCCAATTTGCCTAGTGTTTAATAATTATAGCAAAAAATGGTATTTCTTTACATTAACTGTTAACCAGTTACTCCTTTTAATATCTTATATCAGTTTAATAATTTATGTTTCTACTTTCCCCAATTCAGAAATTTGGTATCCACACAACATTTATTTCAAAGTATTTACTATTTTATTTCTAACTGTTATATTACATTTTGTCTTTTACTGTTATTTACAGAGATCCAAAGTATCAATTTCTCAATCAAAGAGTGAATATATTTCCATGGAATATTTAAGTTCTGGCCAAGACAATAATTTACAAAGAGAGAGTGGAGATTTTTCAGAACATGATCTTGACACGTTGACACCAAGTTCAAACTATTCTGAGGAAGAACTAACAATGATGACCCCAGATTTAAGATCATCATCTGCACTTAATAATACAAATCTAATCACTAAATTTATGTATTATTTTGTCAAGACTTGGAATGTCCTACTATTTTTTTTCATTGGAGTTGACATTTTCATTGGATTAGCCATTGGATGTCTATTTGGTAAAAATGAAAGAATATTTAATTTATTAGCACACTGGATTAAAGGTGGGGTATTTTTAATACTTGGGGTAGTCGCACTTGGTAGATATTGTGGCAATGGGAGATCATATGGTTGGGCATGGAACCCAATTGGATTCACAAGAAAACAAATTGAAGAAAATTCTACTTGGGGTAATTTAACTCCAAGAGGGACTATTACAATGGAAACCATTGAAACTGGATTAATTTTGTTTTATGGTTGTACAAATGTGTTTTTAGAACATCTAGCTGGTGCTGGTGGTGCATGGACGGCAAAAGATTTACAACATGTTTCAATTGCTTTCATGTACATTGGTACCGGGTTATGTGGAGTGTTAATTGAAGGCCAGTTAAATAAGTGGAGATATGAGAAAGCAAAGGAATTATTGGTGAATGGCAATCCTCAAGATGAAGAGACTGTTTGTGGTAGTCCAGGTTATTCTCCAAACCCATTTCCAACTTTCACAATCTTCTGGACAGGAATTTTAATGTCACAACATGCACAAGCTTCTGAACTTTCTACCAGTGTTCATACTCAATGGGGTTCATTGTTATCATATGGTTCCTTTTTCAGAATCTTAACATACATTATCTTTTATTTAAAACCAGCTAAAAGCTCAAAACCAACAAGACCAATTACTGAATTGATTACATCATTTTGTCTTATTTGTGGAGGTATCATCTTTATGGAATCTACTGACCAAGTAATCGAGGCAATGGAATATAGAGGATTTACTCCTTTATTTACCTGTAACATAAGTGTTGGGGTGAGCGTGTTGCTGATGTCTTGGTTAATCATTCTTTTCATGTTGAAACAAAAGTTAGACAACTTAAAGAACCGCTCCTAATTGACTATATTGCTATCAATATTGCTACAATACATTATGAATCATTATAATGCTAAGTGTTTAAAACGGCTATTTTCTAAGCATTCATTTTATTTCAGTCTTAAAATTCCAAAAATATGGTTGTGGCCATAACTATTTCGATATTCATTTTTTACTCTTTTAAATTTCCATTGTACTATTCTTGTAGTACAATATCCAATTTTGCTATATAAAATTTACAACAGATTGACAAAGTCCAATCATTTCCCCCTGAATGTGGAAGAAGAAGTAACTGTTTCAATTTTTTCTACAAATTTAATTCCTAATACAAATTTAATTTCTAATACACTTAGAAATCCCTCAATTATCAACGCATTTTCTTTATAACTATGGCTTTTCTGATTAAATTCCTAATAGGTCTTCCTTTTCTTTCCCTTCTCTTTCACTATTTTATGATACTACTATGCTTATAAATTTTTTAGATCTTAGCTCTTTCCTATACATTATTTATTTATATTCTAGAACATACTAAATTATTGCAAATAGAATTATTACCCAAACCTCTTTAAGGAGTAACTTCAATTCAAATTCTTTTTCTGGATCATTTTGTTCCTTATTTAGTTCTCGTTTTGGATCACAAGACATTTTCTAATTTAAGGTTAACATTATAAACTCTATTTCAGGACTGTACCTAGGAAACTATATAAGGAAACCAAATTATTAAGAAAGATTCAGTTTACTCCAAGTTTCTTTTCTATGTCTCACTCTCAACAACATTAAACCCACAAACACAAATAAACAAAGTCAACCTGACCTTTTCCAAAAATGAACATTAAAACTTCTAATCTATTATCTCCAGTGGCTTCCGATGTCTTTTCTTAAAGTCTTTTCTCCAACCAAGTTAAGCAATTGGGGGGTATTATGGGCGATATGAAGAGCAATTTAATGTACTACATTGACTTAGTCTTTGTTGCAAAACATAGAAGAAATATAGTGGTAAAGTAAAGTATTAATTTCTTATTAATGTTAAAAGGCTATAATAATATTAACTTAGCATTAGCTCATCGAAAGAGTAGATATGGTGATGACAGAGTGACCCTGACATTAAGAATGGAGAAATCCTATTTTTCAATATTGAATTTTTTCACAAAATTCAGTGCGCTTTGGGAAATGACAAAATCTAAGATATAATTAAATTAGAGTAATTAAATAGATATATATAACTATATACAATCCTTCTTGGATAAAAGAAGATAGATCTGTTGGAATATGAGATTAATTAATGTCATATTCAATATAATTGATCTAATTCAGGGATTCCATAATCCTCTACATGGTGTGTGGGTGATCTCACTACACTATGAAAATGGATTTTTCACTATTTTCAATATTTCAAATTAAGAAAATTAATAAAAGATTTTGTTGGAATCCAGAGCTCTTGGCGTCTGGTGTGGTGTACTTCATGCTTGTTTATCAATCTCTGGTTTTATTAGTACAAGAGTACCTCTAAATATGTATATAATACATTATATCTATCTTATATATTAAATCTTTTATCAATTTTCTTAATTTGAAATATTGAAAATAGTGAAAAATCCATTTCCATAGTGTAGTGATATCACCCACACACAATGTAGAAGATTATGGAATCACTGAATTAGATCAATTATAATTGTTGGAATCCAGAGCTCTTGGCGTCTGGTGTGGTGTACGTCATACTTGTGTATC
>PPON03000062.1:0-65124 GCA_003708525.3 Monosporozyma unispora | reverse complement strand
TATTTCATCCTGCAAACTGATAAAGCAATGCTATTGTATGCATAAATATGCAATGGTCTTTTGTTTCTATTTAGAACAAGAGAAATAATTAAAACAATAGATTCTTAAAAATTAAAAAATTCAGCGTACTTTTTCACCTCCAAAAAACTCCAAAAAAACCAAAAAAAAAAAATAAAAAAAAAAGGCAAAAGTTGTTTCGATGAAATTTAGAGATGAGCTTCGATCACTCTAAAGATTGCTAAAACACTTCTAAAAAATAGTGTTGAAAATTGCACAAAGTTGGCAATAGCCTAACAGTTAAATGTAGTGGACCTAGTTATATTTTATACGATTGATTATGAGCTCTGAAATTGGTGGTCAATTTGTGTAAATAAATGTTTCTTTGTTGTTTCAAATCTGGACATTGCAATCTAAGATCTTTACGACGTTCATCCCATTTCACAGGTTGGAAGGGATCCACAACACCATCATCAGCTTCATTGATAAAATTTTGCAATGATCGATAATATTCTACATCAGCACCAACACCAATTTGAACAGATTTACTAGATTCGCCATCTTTTAAATTGGAAATATCCAATTTACCTGTAAAAACTTTCACGATTAAAGCAGCTTGTAACTCAGCTAATGGGAATGGAATAATACCTAGGGGGATTAATGAAAAGGCTAAAGTAGGGTCTTTATTCCAAAATATATGAGAAAATAAATTTGTCACGGTTTTACTTATACCAGAAACATCACCAGTAATATCTTTACGAACTTCCTTGTCAAAGATGGATAAATCGTACAGATATCCCGTAGCGTAGATTAAAATATCAATATCCTTTAACACTTGACTATCAGCCAATTCTATAGTACGTGTATCCCAGTTAGTGGCCACAATTCTTGGTACAGTTGAGATAATTGGATCACCCACGTAAATTGGACTTCTTTCCGTAATATCAGATATTGAATGATAAGCATGTTTAGCCACAGAAGCCACTTGATTGACAAGATCCTGACCAGAACTACCATTCCCCACAACCACGACATTCTTACCCCTCGTAAATTCACTATTATGGAAATCTTTAGCATGAATTGCTGCCCCATGAGTAAACCAATCATCTAAACCCCTAACACTTTCTGGAATATATGGGCGTTTAAAATGGCCGATGGCAGAGACAACATGATCATATACACTCTTAAATGGATCAATAGAATCTTTGACTTCTGCAATAACCGTCCAATTGTCCCCTGTCTTGCACACATTTACAACTTCAGAGTTCCAATGAATGGTAACTTTCTGATTATCCTTAATGAAATGGGTGTGATAATCTTGTAAATAGTTAAACACATCTTGTCTCTTGGGGAACTCACTAACATCATTTTTAAATGGAACACCACTAAATTGCATTAATTCTTTGGGCAAATTAGTCTCTAAATAATCATACATCACACGTTCTTTTTTATCCCCAGTTTGCTCTGGAACATACCATAATCCACCAACATTATCATCATTGACAAACAGATCAATGTGTTCAATAGATGGATAATTGGCTAGAACGACTCTCGACGTGGCTAACCCACCTGGTCCACCACCAATAATGGCTAGTTTTTGTAATTTAACTGACATTTTTGCTTGGGTTTAATTGTAATACAGTTTAATAATGGGATATTTTTGATATAGCCTTCTTAATTATGGATAGGAAAAAGATTGAAGTCTTCAGGTATCTTTGTAATAGCACGGGGCACTTATATAGATGTGTTTCTTTCTAGAGATTCAAAATCCTTTAAGTTGCTTCCTGAAGGGGATGTTAATCTATTTTCTCGATTAAGTGGTAATTTGTCTTGCAACGCATCCGTAACGAATCAACTGAAAGGCATTGTTTAACACAACCCACACCACAGTTGACCATTAGACTGTTCTTATATTTGGCATTGAGATTAAAACCGATATGAATTGAAAGGAATTTATACAAAGTTGAATATATACTATTAATGAGACTGTAAAATGGGAATATATGAAATGTTTAAATCGGTTTATAGCGATAATCTTGTCCCAGGGACCCACACTTTTCAATGACAAGCCATAGACCCCCCTAGAAGAGGTGGATTATTCAATTGTGTAAGCTGTGATTTATAACCAAAGATATAATGACCCAAAATGGCACCTACCACAACACTTAACATTAACCAACCGTTATACGTCATGAATACCAACATTAACATAAATGAAAACCCAACTTGGACTCCATAGAGAACACTAGAATGAGCTCTTTGATTTGGATTTAGACGGGACACATTTGTTAACTTACTGTTGTAGACTTGTAATCTGTAACGGAACCATTCGTAGGAGATGGAGATAAGAATTAATGTGAGACAACTTAATATCAATCCAGTAAGATTCTTGATCTTCCACCAGTTGAAGATAATACATGTGTTATGATAAGACCATGTGAAGGACATGTTCATGGAACACATATCCATATCCATATCCATATGATGTTTCATGTTTGCTTGCTTTTGGTTGCTTGTGGTGTTTATAGTAAGTAAATCAAATCCACGTGTTTTTTTGATATTAATAAATTAATTTATCAATTAAAACCTATACATTATATAATCATAAAGAGGCATCAATATATAGTCTTAGAGATCACTTAAAAAGTGAGACTAAGTGATTCATAGTAAGAAAGTTAAGTAAAGTTTAAAATAAAAATAATGGTTGAGTATTATTTAAAAAGAAACTTATAACTTGTTACCGTGGTGGAAGTTAGCACCAGCGAAGACAGCCTTGTCACCTAATTCTTCTTCAATTCTTAAGATTTGGTTTAATTTGGCTAATCTTTCAGATCTAGCTGGAGCACCAGTCTTAATTTGACCAGTTCTTAAACCAACAACTAAATCAGCAATGAAAACATCTTCAGTTTCACCAGATCTGTGGGAAACCATAACACCCCAGCCGGCGGCGAAGGAGTCGTTAGCAGCCTTAATAGATTCGGATAAAGTACCAATTTGGTTAACCTTTAATAATAAAGCATCAGCAGATTTCTTTTCAATGGCAGTGGCAATTCTAGCTGGGTTGGTGACAGTTAAATCATCAGCAACAATTTGAATACCAGCGGTCTTGAAGAAATGGGACCAAGCTTCCCAGTCATCTTCAGCAAATGGATCTTCAATAGAAACAATTGGGTATCTCTTCATTAAAGAGTGGTATAAGTCAGCTAATTCTGGACCAGATAACCATTTAGATGGGTCAGATTCTGGGTTCTTGAAATCTAAATCGTACTTACCATCTTTGAAGAATTCAGAAGAGGCACAATCTAAACCGATTTGAACCTTACCATCGTGACCAGCAGCCTTAATAGCATCAACAATTAAGTCTAAAGCTTCTTCAGCAGTTTGAATATTTGGAGCAACACCACCTTCATCACCGACGTTACCGGCAGAAGCACCGTATCTCTTCTTAGTTAAAGATTTTAAGTTGTGGTAAACTTCGGAACCCATTCTTAAGGCTTCAGAGAAAGTCTTAGCACCAGTTGGAGCAATCATGAATTCTTGTAAAGCTAAAGCACCACCAGCATGAGAACCACCGTTTAAGACATTTAAGAATGGAACTGGTAAGACGTATGGAGAAGTCTTAGCACCAGAAATTTCAGCTAAATGTTGGTATAATGGAACATTCTTTTCAGCAGCGGCAGCTCTGGCAGCAGCTAAAGAGACACCTAAGATAGCGTTAGCACCTAACTTAGATTTGTTTGGAGTACCATCTAACTTGTTTAAGAAGTCATCAATGGCTTGTTGGTCTTTAACATCAACGTTAGCCTTAACTAAAGCTGGAGCAATGACATCGTTAACGTTGGCAACAGCGTGTAAAACACCCTTACCCATCCACTTGGATTTGTCATCATCTCTCATTTCTAAGGCTTCGTGGACACCGGTAGAAGCACCAGATGGGACGATAGCTCTGAAAACACCCTTTTCGGTGGTGATTTCGACTTCGACGGTTGGGTTACCACGGGAATCGTAGACGGATCTAGCGTAAACTTTAGAAATAGCCATTATTATTATATATGTAAATTGATATGCAAAAAATGCCTGGTATTTTAGAACTTACAATGAGAAACATAAAAAAAAGGAAAGATAAAAGAAGTTGAATTAGAATTGTCAATTGAAACAAAAACCTTCATCCTTATATATAAGATTTAGTTCCATTACAAATTTGGAAAAGAAGGTAATAGAAGTTGGAAACCACAATTTGGGAAATAACCTAATAGAAAACATATTCACCGACAACAATATTCTCTTGCCACTATTATCAACAATATTATTATTATTATTATAATTATCATCATCATCATCATATTACTAGGAGTTTAATTTGTATAATAATAATATTAAATTACCGCTAACAACACATCAACTGTTGATTTAAAGTTTCAACGCAGTGATATTAATTATGCTGGTGCAAATTTACCACTTTGAAAGACCCCAAGACAATAGATTCCTGTCAAATACCAGATAAAAAATAGTGTGATAATTTAATTGCAATAGACAGTGGTCTCGTGTAATGGCCATATTCTCTGTTAAACTGAAAAGGACAGCATATTCTGTGAGATCTTTTCAGAATACAGTGTGCTGGCCGCCGGTTTCCTCTTTGGGCGCGGGTTCCTGTTTTTCATTTTGCAGTGGTTGATTTTGAGGAAGCCCGGCGGTGTGCGCGGTGCACGGGCGGGAAATTTAGTGGAAGCCCGATTGACAGAGAATCGGAGCACTCAAAGACTCAAACTGACATTCACACTAGAGGTTATTAGCCGGGAGCCATGGGTGATCACACTCATGGAGTCGTCATTGCCCATGGAGTTCTTGAACAACGGGTGGTCTTTGCCCTGGTAGTGGTACCATAACCCTTCCAGTAAGGTGTGTCTGTGATCTTGGAAGGACTGGGATACTGTCTTGATGAATTCAATATATTCCGGGATCTTGACCAGATTGTCCTCCTCATCGTATGTTAAAACGCCATCTTGAAATCTCTCATATAGGTTATAATCTAATTGAACTAATTTACGTCTCATTGATAACAAAAATTTACAAAATTTGTTTATGATATCAAAGATTTGTAATTGTATTTCAATTAATTTCATTAAACATCCATCGTGAAGTATATTGGTTAAGGACTCAGCTAACTGTGATTGTATTTCCATAACATCATCTAGTGTTTCACATTTTGACATCTCCATCACAATAACATCTTGTACAAAATATTCCAATATTGATTTAATAAAATTATTCATACCATTATGAATAAGTCTACTTCTTCTGATAATCTTACTCTTAATCTCATTATTGAATCCCGTATACTTCCAAATATAGTTCTTATTAATCTCAATCCATGTTTCTTCTAGCACAATATTATGGTATCTTAATAAATTTAAATATCTGTTTATTAATTGATATTGTAAGATACAAGATCTATTAATAATAACGTTTAAGGGGAATGGGATACCAATATCCATTTTCATATAATGAATATTATTCAATTTGTTAATTGGCTTATCACTGGGTGGTTTGATAATATTAGTTGTGGCCTCTTCAAATTCTTGCATCACAATGTCTCTAATGGAATCTAAATTATTTAATTTGTTAGCATTACCAATGGTTTGTAATTCGCTATTAATATATTGCATAATCACATCATGGAAGGATTCTTTATCTAATTGAACCACCATTAATTTCAATATCATATCTTTATCATTCATATCACATTGACGTTTCCCATTATTAAATTTAATCTTAATACGATTCTCAATGACTCCACTATTCTTATCTGAATAATGTCTTGTTAACTCCACTAATGAATCCTGCAAGATTTTATTTACATGATAATCATTATTGAATCCAAAATACCAACGTGATAAATTTTCCATCACCTCAGGTAATTTAAACCCTTGAACAAGCATAGTTAAACAAATCTTATTAGCACGTTGATACCATTGATCCACATAAAGTTCAAAATTTGTACCTTCCATCAATTCAACAAAATTTGATACAGAAACTGTTGAATGCATGGGGAAATCTTCATCTCTAATCGGTAATATATTCAATTCAAGACTTCTCTTAATCACATTCAATAATTTCCCAGTAGAAAGAATCTTAAATAAAAGATTATTACCCTTATCATTGGAGGAGGTAAACTTATCAAGTAACCCATCTTTCCTAATACCATATTGTGTTAACCATATTCTATCACATTGGATCGGGTTCAATATATTAATATTATTAATATTCGTCATCGTATTTATAATCATAAATTCATCACATGGATCATTTAATTCACCTTGAGTCATCCATCCATGTAATGTCTTATAATAATTATCACTAATCTTAATCAATAAATTTTGTAAAAAATGCATACTTGTTGTATCACCTAAACATTCAAGTATCATCTTATACAGGATCTTTAAAATTGTACCACCTTTAGCAATGGGGGAAATCTTTCTCTCGATGAAAATGGGGGATAAATCATCATTACCATTAAATTGTTCTACTTCAAATAAGAAATCCTCACGAGATAATTGTTGTAAATCTGTCTTCTCTCTGGTAATCATTTCATCTTCAATCTTAGAGACAAGATTATGTAACAATGTTAATTGTTTACCAATCTCTGAATCATTCAATAATTGCTTCAACTCTCTAATAGAAAACGTTGGATCTTCATGATATGATCTTTCTAATTTGTTCACTAATAATGGTAAATAAATATCATTAATAAAACTCTTAATCACATAACTTAAACTTTGTAAAACAACACCATATTTAATATCTGACCAACGTTCACTGGCATTATTTAACGATACAAAATAACTACCATATTGTAATGTTCTCTTACTAAATGATTTCAACGAAGCATCCATCTTCTTGGCAATCTTAAATTCAGGAACATCCCCATTATACGGATTAAATTCATTATTATATCTAATATAAGTACCACTCAACCCCATCAAATTATCTAACAAATCATGAACCACTAGCGATTCTTGCACACGCATTAAATCACTGTTAGAGGTGATTTTGTTTAACTGGTCTAAGGGGTATAACACTAATTTTGGGTTAACGTTAGATAATGGTTCATAATTTGTTTGTCTGGCTAAAAATGCATTTTTCAATTCCACGTTTTGAACAGTAGATAAATCTTGTAATAATTCCACATAATCTTCAACTGGCCTAACCTCCATTGTTTAGTCTTCTTAGTCGGTTGGAAGGTCTTGTTGTTTATTATTTGTTGTGTTGTGTTTAAGATCTTTAACTTTTCAATGTTTTTGTTTACATTTTAATTTTTCTTAAATGTTAAGCATCGCCTTAAAGACGCGTTTTGGGCGGTTATTTAGTTCAAAATGGTGATTTAGCTTCAATACAGGAGTAGTGTAAGAAGTTATCTTTTTATTCAATGTATATAAACAGTATTTATAGGTGAACAGTTGCCTTCAACTTAAAAAGTTGGGATAGATTTTGTTATCCCCTCAAATAGTCATTGTTTTCAATTATTTTGGGACCTGTTAGTGTCAAATTAGTAGTGTGGGTAATATGTGTTTGAAATTTATATGATTGACTGTTTAGGAAACCATTTATTAGTTACTTGGAATAAAACCTGGGCTTAGAAAATCTTTCTTAGGATTATTAAGTAGTTTGAAAGATTTTAAAAAGTTTGCTTTCAATAAAAGTCAAACGGGCAATTTTTAACTTCAAAGAATAAACAAAATTTAAAAAGTTAAAAGATACATATATTATTTAATCGAAAAAAAAGTTTTATTCATCCTCTTCACTCATCCAAACAATGTCGTCCATTACATCTTCCATTTTTTGTTTTATTTCGAACAACCCACTCATCTTTTCAACATATTCATTATCATCTAATACATTTTTAACAAAATCCCAACCTTCTTCTCTACAAGCTTCCACAATATTGCAACTACAAGCAGAACAATGTACATAAGCTGGTGATTCAACTTTTAAGGTTTCAAATCTATCCAGAAAACCTCTGATTTGGTGTGGTATTTGTCCCAAGATACAGTTATCTTTCTGGTTGTTACTCATTTGCAATAAGGAAACCATCAATTCAACTGCTTGGGAAGATGCCATCATTGCCACACCAGGTCTGGTAACTGTACACATTTGATCTAATGTCTTTGAGGTCATACTATCTGTGGGTACAACAACATCATTACAAAAATAACACCCCAGACGTTTATCATCTTCACCCTTATCATATATCCCATGTCTCATTACTAAATAACTATCAAAACCTAAAGCAGCATTAATAACCATCTTACTATTAGTATTTGAAATTACTGTGGGTAGCCATCTTGCTTCTCTAGAATCCATTAATAAATACACCACATCATGTTCTTCGATCAATCTAGTAAGCCTATCATATTCTTCATGCTCTCTGGATTCATTTGTTATTGGATGTCCAATCATTGGAATAGAAAAGTTCTCACCTTTAGCATCAATCAATGGGAATATCCTTTTCAAAGCTGCAGCTGCAACTTCTGCCTTAGGTTTACCACAATCTGGAAATTCGAATAATGGTTGTCTTACTAAATTTGAATATGAAACTGTCCCATTATCCACAAAAGTTATCTTTCGCACACCCCAACCCATTAAAGCTCGAGCTACGTA
Organism: Monosporozyma unispora; assembly: GCA_003708525.3. NCBI lineage: Eukaryota > Fungi > Ascomycota > Saccharomycetes > Saccharomycetales > Saccharomycetaceae > Monosporozyma > Monosporozyma unispora. The sequence continues at coordinate 56,469 of PPON03000062.1, read as the reverse complement.
ACAACCAAGTGTACCAGCACCAAGTAAAAGTACTTTTGTATCCTTAACAATTTCTAAATTTAATTCTGGAACAATACGCCATTTCATCAATCTTAAATTCAAGTCCATACTTTGTTCTGCAATCTTTAATGGATCTATTAACGAACTTAAATCAATTTGTCTGGGTGCTAATTTACCTTCAATATTTCTTTCCCAACCTGTGAATTTTAATTCAAGTTTATCATCTTTATTGGGGGCCTCATGAAGTCCAAGTAGATATCCAAAACTTTTATTTTCTTTACTTCTAATAAAATGGACCTTTAGTTCATGCAGCTGGGGATTGTGATATTTTATAACTGTCAAAATATTTTTTGCTATATTAAATGGGACACTATTTATATTGGATGTATCTCTAATAAAAATTGTTTGATCGGGATGAAAGTCTTCTTGATTGTATTCTTGAATGATATTTTTATCCATTACACAAACCCACTTATCTCTATTCTGTGTTTTAGAAAACCATTCCTTAACATCATCTAATGCTTGGGTTTGAAGTTTGTCTTTAACCGTAGTGGAAATCGCCTTATTAATGAAAGATGGAATCATTAACCAGTAGGTATATCTATACTTCTTCAAATCAGCAAAACTAACAAGGAAAAACTTGAAACAATTATTGATATCTTGTTTACTATCTTCCCACACTTCTAAACCTTTATCATAAAGGAACTGTTGTTTATCTAAGGTCTTTAATTGATCTACTCTATTAAAATTTAAAACTTCACCCTTAACTGTAATACTTAATCTATCTGATTCATTGCTATCATTAGTTAAAGAGTCAATGCTACAATTGAAACATTGTTCATTCAATGATAAAGGCACACAATTAGATTGATTCGGTATATTGTCCAGATCCAGGGTTGCACTCAGTGGTATACTTGCTTCATCTAATTTTAACTCATCTAATTTCAAATCTGATAATTTTTGGTAAAAAGATGTGTCAATAAACAAGCTTACAGGGTACATGTACTTTAAATGTGTCTTGTCACTTTTATTCATTATTCTTATATGCCTTTATATTTAGCTATTCTACCTCCTTCCCTCTTAATATCTACTATGTATTATAAGCCTAAGGAATCAATGTTTCAAAATATCAAAAATTGTTATTACTATTAATATTAAGGAAAGAATACTTATAAAAGAAAGGCGTTTAAAAGTTAATGTACAAAGGAGGTGTTCTATATACTAATATATCTGATTTTTTAATTAGGGTTTGTATCAATGTTATAAAAATATGTTGAGGACTCTATTCCATATCCATTGGAGTATCTTCTAAAGTCATATCATCTAATTCATCTAATAATTCATCAATATTAATTTCTGGAGCATCATCATCTTCCTCTTCTTCTTCAATAGGTGAGACTAGATTACCAAATTGGTCGACAGTGCCTGGGGCAAGAGCAGCAGGAGGAGCATTGGCGTTTTTATATAGGTTGATGTTTTGTCTTAATTCTTCATCTTCTTCTAATTCTTGTAAGAATAATTCGTAATCCTTCTCAGCACGCTCCATTTCTTGTTTTTGAGCTCTTGAACTGTAATCTTCAGAAGCATCAATATCCTTATGTTCTCTAGCCATTCTCTTTAATTTCCACTTTCTATTCTTCTTAGACTTTCTACGGTAGTTCTTCTTTACAAGAACGACATCAGGAATATAATCAACATTTAAGGCATCGAATAAATCAGAGTTATAGTTAGAGTTACCAACAAAATAACCCATAACAGAGTCACCAGCGTGACAAATAGCACCTAAATGAGATCTAATATAGTAGACTTGATCGTTAACACCTAAATCGGAGGCTCTAGCTACGGTGATATCAGCTAAGACACGCTTACCCTTGACAATAGCAGTTGGGTCAACATCTAAGACAATAAATTCAACCATTTGAGAAACATCAGCTAAAGAGCTGAATGGATGTCTCCAGTAGACACTTGGAGTAAGATCAGCAATTTGTAAAGTAGATGGATCAATAAATTGAACAGTGTTAGAAATCTTGGAACATAAGACAAATTGAGAAATATCACCCATGGATTTAGCTAATTTCTTTGGTAAGACAACTAAATCGTCTCTACAAATTGGAACAATTTCCACAGAGTATGAGAATTTATAAGTGGAGGAACCAGTGTGAGTATCTTGTGAAATTAATTCTTCAGATTTCTTATATTTGATTGGGACAACAGTGTTTAAGAAGTCAATCATCTTAACAGCATGATTCTTTTGAGCATAGTAGAAATCTAAACCATCTTTAGATTCACTAATAGAAATAGTATCAACATGAGCATTATGTTTTAAAATTAATTGTTCTAAGTATAAGAAAGTTCTCTTATGTGGGACCTTTTGTCTAATTTGAACAGCAGCTCTCCATGTATGTGTGGTGTAGGACTTAGCACAGTCTGGACATTGCATAGCAATAACAATGTATTCCACTTCGAAAGTTTGTTGAATAATCATATTAGCCATAGCTTCACCTTGAACCGTTAACTTGACTCTAATACGTCTGGAATGGGGTTCAGTCCAAATGAAAGACGCATCCACTAATCTAACTTTAGTTAAACCTTTTAATCTTCTTAAACAAATGGCTAATAATTCTCTAGATTCTAAATCAGCTTTAATCCAAGAACCTGGTGGTTGTAAAAATCTTTCACAGTTTCTACAGAAAGAAATATTAGCTTCTCTTGGGATACCTTCAGTAATATCAACAGTTAATTTAATACAATCGTGACATAAAGCAACACCGTTTGACCCATCGATCGGGGTACCACAGTTACAACATAACACAGTAGAACCATGATTATGTAACATTTGCTGTTGTTGCTGTTGTTGTTGGTATTGAAGTTGATTGAAATCCATCTTCCTTAATACTTTTTCTGATGTTGTAATGTACTTCGATCAATCGAATCAACTCTAGAATGCTTGAAGGGATGGTACAAACTAAACTGTAAGCGATTATGTGATAAAATAGTATTAATCAATGGTTGAAGTTATTATTTTTTGTAGCTCATCGCAAATTTTCAAATTTTCTAAAAATTTTCAGTTTTGCCATAATAAGAAAGTGTAACCATGGCAACGATGAGATTATCACATATAATGAATGATAAATAAATAAATGAATGTTATTATTATTTTACTACGGGATATCTATTTTTATTTACATGTTTGTAACACACCGTTTCATTTTGTGTGTTAGCAGATCTAAGTTATGGTTCTCAAGGGCACTTATGGGAAGAATATCCCAATTATGTTTCTGACAAAAATCAGCTACTCTTTCGTATCTGGTAACAGATTCTGGAGATCCCGTTAAGTCTGCTTTATTGGCTACCACAAGAACTTCTTTCTTTTTCACTTTTTGTAACCCACCAACTTCGTTTATTAATGTCTCGAAGTCTTGTAGAGGATCTTTGTTTTCCAGACTAAGGACAAAACACCAACATTTAGATCTTTCAATGTGTTTCAAAAATTCTAGTCCCATACCACGATCAAGATGCGCATCTTTCACTATACCTGGGATATCTGCCACGGTGAAAGTAGTATCATCATACCCTGTGGAACTTGTTAATTTCGGGGATACTGTTCCAATACTTGGAGTCAAAGTTGTGAATTCCCAATGTCCAATTCTAGGTTTTGCATTAGATATCTTATTCAAAATTGTAGATTTGCCTGCATTGGGGAAACCAATCAATCCAATATCTGCAATGATTTTCAATTCAATAAGGAACCAACTTTCTAAACCTGGTCTTCCTCTTTTAGCAAATCTCGGATTTCTAATCATACTGGTTAAGAAATGCATGTTACCTAACCCACCTTTACCACCTTCTAACAATTTAACTGTCCCTGTAGTATCCAAATCTAGATCAATACCATACAGTGGGAACAGGTCTTTTTTCCTCTCTTCAGACACTAAACTTCGATCATATTGTTTCATCTTTTTATTGAAATCGTTAAACCATTCTTTCTCCATATGATATTCCAATGACTTATCCTTGAACAACCAAGTCTTCAAAACATCCCCGGCCTCATCGTCAGAATCTCTGGACAGTTTTATATTGAAAGGTGATCTTTTAGAACTTGTTTTCATACATTCTAATACAATTTCTTGTTCTTGTAGGACTTCTTTTAAAGAAAGACATGCTGAGTCCATGTTTACATGTGGTTCTGTTAATTCAGATACTTTACTCTTCACTATTTTTGGGTCCATACACCATCTAACTGTGGAGCCAACAGGAACTTTAATCAAGAAATCTTTGCCTCGAGCACCATCCAATTGTGCCGCTTGACCAGCTGATCCATTAGGAGCAGTATAAAGTGAACTCAATTTAGTCAAAGAGTTCAACCCTTTGACAGCTTGAATGTAGATGCTACCACCTTGTCCACCGTCCCCACCATCTGGAGGTCCAACTCTTCTATTAGCATCTCTGAAAAATGATATACAACCATCCCCACCATCCCCACTTTTACAATGGATGATCTTAGTGTCTTGGAAGTTACTTTGACGATATCCCTGTCTGTGATGATGACTATTGAATTGTTTTAGATAGTTTGTAGAACTGAAGTTGGCCATGGGACTGCTTAATTTAACATCATTACCATACTTCCCTAGTCTTTCGACGACTTTATACTGAACTTCTTTGGCTGGTTTATATGATTTATAAGGGTTTTTAACAGTTGTAGGAATGACATTTTCAGATGAATGAGCCAGTTGGTCTAACCATTGATCATTTTCATTCAAAGTAGGGGCATTATCTGGAGGATTCTTAACATCATGGATCCATCGATTGGATATATTCTGTACTAAATAAGAGGTTCTTCTTTCTGCGACACATCGTAACATTCTATTCGCTTATTTTGCTATTGGTTCCTTACGTCTCTCTGAATTTTAATAGTGGTTAAGGTTACCTCTACGTAAACGTTTAAAGATTCTTATTTTGATGTAAATTACAACAAAGGTTTTATATGCAATACACAGAGCATGAACACACACACGCATATATATATATATATATGTCAAAATATTAATAATACCACATCAAATGTTAAGCTGTAACATCCATATCATCTTGTTCTTGTTGCTTCTCTTCTATTAGCGTTTGTTTCAAAGATTCAATGTTATGCAACATGCTTTTCATGGACTTTGGATCATCACCAAACATCAGAGTTTCCATGCTGTCCCATTCTTTTCTCCAATGACTTACTTCTTTGTTCAGTTGGCTTAATTTGGCTTGTAATTGGTGTTTGTTCTCAAGAGTATATTTAGCTCTAGCCAGCTTGATTTGGTCTAAATAACTTTTGATACCATCATTAATCTCATAAACTTTGTCATTATCATCATAAAATCTATCTAACACATCTTGTAACTCCTTAGAGGGTTTCCAATCATTCATATCATATTTAGAGACTTCAGGATCTGAAACTTCTGCTTGTTTGGCTAAATCAATTGATAATCTTTCCACTATTGTTGTATATCTCAATGAATCCCTTTGAATGTCCTCCATGACATCAATGTATTCTATTAAATCGTCTCCAAATGGAGTTCTATTTAATCTATTATGGTTATCAGTCTCCATTTGATCTGCACTCTGTATTTCTGACTCTCTAGCTTGATATTTTGCTTGTCTTAAATCAACAGAGCTACCTAACAAACCTTCATAATCTCTAGCCAATATATTCAAAAGATTCAATATTTCTGTATCATTATTGTTGGACTTTTCGCATTCCAGTAGTTTCTTGAGAGTCTTCAACACAGCTTGCAATTTCTCATAATTGGTTTGAGAATAATCTTCCAATTCGCAGAGGGAATCAAAATATTCAATTCCGTTTTCAACACTAGACATAATATAATTTATATATAGATGCTTATCACTTGAAATAGTGGTGTGATTTAGTCGCTTTCCTTGCTTCAAATCTTCTTTACAATCACTAGAATCTTAAAGATACTTCAATGTTCGAATTTAAAAAGTGTTTATACAAAATTTAAGATAGTTATTTAAACTGTATCAAATACAAAACCCATAGAAAAACCAAGAAACATTGAGCACTAAAAACTTCAGAATACCTTCATACTTACTCCAAAATGACAGAAGAGCTAACCATTGAGTTTGTTAGGGATCTTAAACTTGAATTGAGAAAGTCTGTTAGAGACCTATCTCAGTGGAAATTATACAATTCATCCAAATGGTCTGCTGAAGCTCTTAATGGAATGATTAAAACTGATGAGATGACTACTGCGACTCCAACAACTGGTACAAATGCTACTACTCCAGTGAAGTTTAAACTTGCAATTCCAACTGCAATTAATACTGATATTAACAATGAAAAATCTAAAACTAGAATAATTGATCCTATGATGGGGTTCAGTGATGATGATTACGATCTATATCTATTTGCATCCAGTTTATTTGATTGCAAGGAGTTTGATAGATCTTCTCATTATTTGAAAGAAGTTAAAGAACCTAGGCTGAAATTCCTAAAGTTATATTCAGAGTTCTTAGTCTGGGATAAAAAGTATATGGAGACAACAGAAAACATTTTAATGACAGGAAGATTGGATAAGAAAACGTTTAATCGTTTGAGAGAAAACGATTTAGCTAATGGCGAGAAACACAGATTAGATACTAATATTATAGATTCACTTTGTGAAGCAACAGAAAGCAAACCATCGAATAATACCATTTTATCGGAAACCGGACATCATACCAGTTTATCTTTGCTTCTATCTGAATTAAGAGAATATATGGATACTTATATTAAACCTATTGGGTCTTTAGAAACTATACCTGAAGAGACTAAATTAGGCATTGCACTATTATATTATTTGAAGGGGATTATACTAACGCGACAAGGTAATAAATCAAATGCTATAACATCCTTCTTAAAATCACTACAATATTATATTTTCAATTGGGGGTGTTGGTCAGAATTATTAAACTGTATTTCTAGAGTAGATGAATCACAATTACTAATAAATCACATTGAACAGGAGTTTATTGTTAAGGTTGGTAATGACAAACCCCAAAAGGCTGCACAATCTAATATTATGGTTCAATTTTTCAAACTAGCTATTTACCAGGAGTTTTACAGTTCCTCCATGGATGCTTCTGTTACTGATACACCTATTTCTAATACTAACAATAATGTGAATGTCAATATTTCTACTTCTAACACATTGAATGACAACGCCAATGGTACTGAAGCAAACAATATTGATGAATTCTTCAAAATTTTGGAATATTTATTAATTATCATGCCTTACTTTTCATTCTTAAAGTCTATGAATGCTATGATAAGTTATAACTATATGGATTATGCTAATGCTGAACTTATATTTGATGATATAGTGAAACAGGATCCATACAGATTGGAAAACCTTGACGTATATTCAAATATATTATATGTCATGCAAAAACATTCTAAATTAACATATCTAGCCCAATTTGTTTCACAATTGGACAAATTTAGACCCGAGACGTGTTGTATTGTTGCAAATTATTATAGTGCAAGACAAGAACATGAGAAATCAATCATGTATTTTAGAAGAGCTTTGGTACTAAACAAAAAATCTACAAGTGCATGGACCTTAATGGGTCATGAATTTGTAGAGTTGAAGAATTCTCATGCTGCTATTGAATGTTATCGTAGAGCTGTAGATATTAATGAAAGAGATTACAAAGCATGGTATGGTTTGGGTCAAGCATATGAAGTCCTAGATATGCATCTATATTCACTTTATTATTTCCAAAAAGCTTGTACGTTAAAACCGTTAGATCGTAGAATGTGGCAAGCTGTTGCGGAATGTTATGCTGTATTAAAGGATACTACTCAAGCTATCAAGTGTTATCAAAGAGCCTATCAATTATCTTCTAATCCTGGGCAAGATGCTTTACTTTTATTCAAACTAGCCAAGCAATACGAACAAATGATGGATATTGACAATTGTAAAGTAAATATGCTGAAGTGTATTGCTATAGAGGATAGTTCTTCTGGTGAATTAGTTACCGATGAAACAATTAAGGCGAGATTATGGTTGGCACAACATGAGATGAGAATGAAAAATTACGAGGCTGCATACAATCATGCCGTGAATATCACCAATGGTACATCTCAAGAAATAGAAGAAGCTAGAAATATTGCAAGAAATTGTAGAGCCGTTTTGAAGTGAGGTGTTCTTACTTTAGATATATAACAATATCTTGTTAGAGTTATTTTTTTCCGTCTTTCATATATATTTCCTAAATATTCAACTGAAAAGTCATACAATCTTCATTAATAGCTCCTTTAAGTTAATCAAAAATACATAGAAAGTAAGTAACAACTAGCTTGAAACATGTCAATGATGAACTTTTTAAAAGAATAAAAACCGAACATCATTCCTCAAATAAGGCACTAGTCTGTAATGAGCATTTATTGGGTTTCTTAGGTCTCACTGTGTAATTATGAACATTATTTACAAGTGAATGCAATTAACTGTTCGAACACTTTCTTCTTTAAATTCCAACATTAGAATTGCAAATCCAATATGTTCCAAAATTATGCAGTTTAATATTTCTTTTGAAACTCCTGTATTTATTATTGTTTTAATGCTACTTCTAATTGCCTTTTCAATCATTCCAAAACTCTAACTACTCTTTCAATTAGTATATTTTAATGAATTTGTGTCACTTTGGAGGAATCTTTCATGGCTTTGGTGGTTCACGTGGTTTTTTGAGATTGAAAAATTATGTTTGAAATATTTTAAACCTATGGTAAAAGTCATCTCAAAACATTTAGAATAACTTATTCAAGTCTAAACACTTCTTTCAATAGCAAACCAAGACTTTATCCCCGTATAAGTCGTTTTGTATTGATTGTATTAAATCCAATATTATAGTTATTACTTCAAAAAATATAATTTGGTATAAGTTTTAACCTCGAAATATTTATTCTGAACGGATTTTTTAGGATATATTCCAAACATGTCAGATTTACCCCCCCCACCTCCTCCAGGGATGAGTGATTTTGAAAGTGACTGGGAAGATCAGGATGACGACAATTCAATGCCTCCTCCACCACCCCCAGCGGGGTTTGAAGATGATGATCAAGGGGTACAAGAAAATGATGATTTTGGTCTGCCGCCTCCACCTCCTGGTATGGAAGACGAAGCGGATTTATTACTGCCACCCCCTCCTCCACCACCTGGATTTGAAAATGAGTTGGATGAAGGCATAACTCATGGCCTACCGCCACCTCCTCCACCTCCAGAGGCAGACTTACACGTTCCAAAAAGGTCTTTTGAACCATCTGAACAAGACAATAAAAGACAAAAGATCGATAAGAAGAAGAATTTCAAAGTTACCAAATCACAAAAGAAAAGTGGTATAGTTCATTCGCATAAAGTTGATATGCCTCCTGAACATTTAAGAAAAATCATTGAATCTCACATGGATATGACTTCAAAAAGATTCAATTATGATAAAAGAGCTTATTTAAATGCTCTGAAATACATGCCACATGCCATATTAAAACTTTTAGAATCCATGCCACAACCGTGGGAACAACAAAAGGATGTTCATGTATTATATCATACCTCAGGCGCCATTACGTTCGTAAATGAAACACCTAGAGTCATTGAACCTGTTTATACGTCACAATGGTCTACAATGTGGATTGCTATGAGAAGAGAGAAGAGAGATAGACCACATTTCAAAAGAATGAGATTTCCACCCTTTGATGATGATGACTTGCCATTATCATATCCTGATCATATCAAAGATATCGAACCACTTGAGGCGGTTACCCTTGAATTAGATGAAGAAGATGATAAAGCTGTCATATCATGGCTATATGAGAACAAACCTTTAATTGATGATCCAAGTAAAGTTCCAGGTAGTGCATATAAAAAATGGAGACTATCTCTACCTGTTATGTCAAATTTGTACAGATTGGCTACACCATTAAGAAATGAAATAAGTGATGAAAACGCTTCTTATTTATTTAACAAGGAATCATTTTTAACTTCAAAAGCACTTAATACAAGTATTCCAGGAGGCCCTAAATTTGAACCATTATATCCAAATGAAGAGGAAGAAGATTTTAACGAATTTAACTCAATTGATAGAATTATTTTCAGAAATCCAATACGAAGTGAATATCGTATTGCGTTGCCCCATTTATACAATTCTCGTCCAAGATCTATTGAAATACAAAAGTACCAGAAACCATTATCGTGTTATGTTACAAAAAATGAAGAAGATCAAGATTTACCTGAATTTTATTTTGACCAATCTTTAAACCCAATATCCTTTGATGATATTCCTAAAAAGTACACAAAAGAAAAGAAACATAGAAATAATTCATTTTTAAATAATTTAGTACCCTTAATGAAAACTGAAGATTTAATTACTACTGATTTGAGAGACGCAGTTTCATTATACAACGCCCCATTCCCATTTAATAGACGTAATGGTAAGACTGTTAGAGCTCAGGACATTGCCTTAGTAAAAAAATGGTATCTGCAACACCCTGATGAAGAATATCCACTGAAAGTTAAAGTTTCATATCAGAAATTATTAAAAAATTATGTTGCCAATGAATTAAAGGAAAGAAGAATCAATAAGAGGAAATCTCATAACAAGAACCCTGCTTTGCTGAAAAGTTTAAGAAAAACGAAGTATTTCCAACAAACTACAATTGACTGGGTAGAAGCTGGTTTACAGCTTTGTCGTCAAGGTCATAATATGTTAAACCTATTGATTCATCGTAGGGGTTTAACTTACCTGCACTTAGACTATAACTTTAATTTGAAACCAACTAAAACATTAACAACAAAGGAAAGAAAGAAATCTAGATTTGGTAACACTTTCCATTTAATTAGAGAACTGCTCAAAATGATAAAATTAGTTGTTGATGCTCATATTCAATATAGATTAGGTAATGTGGATGCGTACCAATTAGCTGATGGGTTATACTATATTTTAAACCATCTCGGTCAATTAACTGGTGTCTATCGTTACAAATACAAAGTAATGCACCAAATTCGTGCTTGTAAAGATCTTAAGCATGTTGTGTACTCTCGTTTCAATAAAATTATCGGAAAAGGACCAGGATGCGGGTTTTGGCAACCAGCTTGGAGAGTATGGATTTTTTTCATGAGAGGTATCATTCCGCTACTAGAAAGATGGTTAGAAAATTTATTAATTCGTCAATTTGAAGGTCGTACCAACGAAATTATCAAATCTACCACGAAACAAAGATCTGATGCTTATTATGATTTAGAACTTAGAGCATCTGTCATGAATGATATCTTAGATATGATCCCCGAAGGGATCAGACAAAATAAAGCGAGAACCATCTTGCAACATTTAAGTGAAGCATGGCGTTGTTGGAAAGCTAATATTCCATGGGAAGTACCAGGTATGCCTGAACCAATTAAGAAAATCATTGAACGTTACATCAAATCTAAAGCTGATGGGTGGATATCATCTGCTCATTATAACAGAGAGAGGATCAAACGTGGTGCACACATTGAAAAGACTGTTGTTAAGAAAAATTTAGGGCGTTTAACACGTTTATGGTTGAAAAATGAACAAGAAAGACAACAACAGATTGAAAAAAATGGTCCTGAGATAACACCAGAACAAGCTTCAGGTATATTTTCTACTATGGTGGACTGGTTAGAATGCAGGAAATTTGCCCCCATTCCATTTCCTCCTCTTACATACAAGAATGACACAAAAATACTGGTACTTGCTTTAGAAAATTTGAAAGATGTTTATGCTGCTAAAGTTCGTTTAAATGCCACAGAGAGGGAAGAATTAGCGTTAATTGAAGAAGCCTACGACAATCCATATGACACATTAAACAGAGTTAAGAAATATCTTTTAACTCAAAGGGTCTTTAAACCAGTAGATATTACTATGAGTGAACATTATGAATACATTTCCCCTGTTTACTCAGTCGATCCACTTGAAAAAATTACAGATGCATACTTAGATCAATACCTTTGGTATGAATCCGATCAAAGAAACTTGTTCCCTAATTGGGTCAAACCAAGTGATGACGAAATTCCACCGTTATTAGTTTACAAATGGTGTCAAGGTATTAACAACGTATCTGACGTCTGGAATGTATCCGAGGGTCAATCAACCGTTTTAATGGAAACCACCTTAGGTAATTTGTCCAAAAAGATTGATTTTACTCTCCTCAATAGATTATTACGTTTAGTCATGGATCCTAACTTGGCTGATTATATCACTGCAAAGAATAATGTTGTCATTAACTTCAAAGACATGAGTCATGTTAACAAATACGGTCTTATTAAAGGTCTTCAATTTGCAGCATTTGTCTACCAATACTACGGTTTAATGATTGATTTGTTAATTTTAGGTAAAGATCGTGCGACAGATCTTGCAGGCCCAGTTAATCAACCAAATGCTTTTATGCAATTTAAGGATAAGGAAGTTGAAACAAGCCATCCAATTAGGCTTTACTCTAGATACATGGATAAAATCCATATTCTATATCACCTTGATGAAGATGAAGCTGAAGATTTAACAGCTGAATATTTATCCGAAAATCCTGATCCTAACTTTGAGAATGCCATTGGGTATAGTAATAAAAGGTGTTGGCCAAGAGACGCAAGAATGAGATTAATGCGCCCCGACGTCAATTTAGGTAGAGCTATATTTTGGGATGTCACAGGAAAAGTTCCTCAATCCTTAACAGATATAACATGGGAAGATTCTTTTGTTTCCGTTTATAGTAGGTTCAATCCTAATTTATTGTTTGAAATGTGTGGTTTTGAGGTCAGAATTTTACCAAGAGAAAGAACTGATGAGGTTCTGAGTACTGATGAGGGTGTTTGGGATTTAATTAACGAAGAAACAAAACAGCGTACTGCCAAAGCATTCCTAAAAGTTTCTGATGAAGAGGTTAAGAAATTTGAGAGTAGAATACGTGGTATATTATTATCAGCGGGTTCATCAACTTTTACAAAGATTGCTGCAAAGTGGAATACCTCTGTTATATCACTTTTTACTTATTTTAGAGAGGCTATTATTGCAACTGAAACCTTATTAGATGTTTTAGTCAAGTCTGAAACAAGGATTCAAAATAGAGTCAAACTTGGTTTGAATTCCAAAATGCCAACTCGTTTTCCTCCTGCTGTGTTCTATACTCCTAAAGAACTAGGGGGTCTAGGTATGATCAGTGCCTCCCATATTTTAATTCCAATATCTGATCTTACATGGTCTAAACAAACAGATACAGGGATTACTCATTTCAGAGCTGGTATGTCTCATCAAGATGAAAAGATTATTCCAACTGTTTTCAGATACATCACAACCTGGGAAAATGAATTTTTGGATTCCCAAAGAGTATGGGCTGAGTATGCTACTAAACGACAAGAAGCAGTGGAACAAAATCGTAGATTAGGGTTTGAAGAATTAGAGGGTTCATGGGATAGAGGTATCCCTCGTATTAGTACTCTTTTTCAAAAGGATCGTCATACTTTAGCATATGACCGTGGTCATAGAATTCGTAGAATATTTAAACAATACTCGTTAGAAAGAAATAGTCCATTTTGGTGGACAAGTTCTCATCATGATGGTAAACTTTGGAATTTGAATGCATATCGTACTGATGTTATCCAAGCACTTGGTGGTATCGAAACCATTCTAGAACATACGCTATTCAAAGGTACTGGTTTCAATTCTTGGGAGGGTTTATTCTGGGAAAAAGCGTCTGGTTTTGAAGATTCTATGCAGTTCAAAAAGTTAACTCACGCCCAAAGAACTGGTCTTTCTCAAATTCCTAACCGTCGTTTCACGTTGTGGTGGTCACCTACCATCAATAGGGCTAATGTTTACGTTGGTTTTGTAGTTCAACTGGATCTTACTGGTATATTCTTACATGGTAAGATTCCAACTTTGAAAATCTCACTTATCCAAATTTTTAGGGCCCATTTGTGGCAAAAGATTCATGAAAGTATAGTATTTGATATTTGCCAAATTTTAGATGGTGAAATGGATGTTTTACAGATCGAGTCCGTCAACAAAGAGACAATCCATCCTCGTAAATCTTACAAAATGAATTCGTCTGCAGCAGATGTAACTTTAGATAGTTTACATCAATGGGAGGTTTCTAAACCTTCTTTATTACATACCTCAAATGATAAATTTGATGCACTTACTACCAATAAGATGTGGTTTGATGTTCAATTAAGATACGGTGATTATGATTCTCATGACATTTCACGTTATGTTCGTGCTAAGTTTTTGGACTACACCACTGATAATGTTAGTATGTATCCTTCCCCAACTGGTGTAATGATTGGTATTGATTTAGCTTATAACATGTATGATGCTTACGGTAATTGGTTCAATGGATTAAAACCGCTTGTTCAGAATGGTATGAAAACAATCATGAAAGCCAATCCAGCCCTTTATGTTCTTAGAGAACGTATTAGAAAAGGTCTTCAAATTTATCAATCTAATATCCAAGAACCATTTTTAAGTTCTTCAAACTATGCTGAATTATTTAATAATGATGTTAAGTTATTTGTCGATGACACAAATGTTTATCGTGTTGCTGTACACAGAACTTTCGAAGGTAACGTTGCAACAAAACCAATAAATGGTTGTGTTTTTACTTTGAATCCCCAAACTGGTCATTTATTCTTAAAGATTATCCATACGTCTGTTTGGTCAGGTCAAAAACGTTTAAGTCAATTGGCGAAGTGGAAAACTGCTGAAGAAGTTAGTGCATTAGTCAAGTCTTTACCAAAGGAAGAACAACCGAAACAAATCATTGTTACTAGGAAGGCTATGTTAGATCCATTAGAAGTTCATATGCTTGATTTCCCAAATATTGCAATTAGACCTACAGAATTGAAACTTCCATTTTCTGCAGCCTTATCAATTGATAAACTATCAGACGTTGTACTAAAAGCTACAGAACCACAAATGGTATTATTCAATATCTATGATGACTGGACTGAGCGTATTTCTTCTTACACAGCCTTTTCACGTTTAATTTTATTGTTACGTGCATTGAAGACTGACGAAGAAAAGGCTAAAATAATTCTATTACGTGATCCAACCATTGTAATTAAACCACATCACTTATGGCCATCATTCTCTGATGATCAATGGATTGAAATTGAAACTGAAATGCGTGATTTAATCTTAGAAGAATATGGTAAGAAGTATAATGTAAATATTGCAGCTTTAACTCAAACTGAAATTAAAGATTTAATTCTAGGTCAAAACATTAAGGCTCCATCTGTCAAGAGGCAGAAGATGGCTGAGTTAGCTGCCGCAAGAGCCGAAGATAAGAAGACCGGCGAAGAAACCACTCAAGCCTCTACCTTAATGAAAACAAAGACTATTAATGCCCAAGGTGAGGAAATTGTTGTTGTTACATCCTCTAATTATGAAAATCAATCCTTCAGCTCTAAAAATGAGTGGAAAGAGAGTGCAATTGCCAATAGTCTATTGTATCTAAGATTAAAAAATATTTACGTCTCATCAGATGATTTTGTTGAAGAAAAAGATATTTATGTCTTACCTAAGAACATATTACAAAAGTTTATTGAAATATCTGATATTAAGGTTCAAGTCGCAGTATACTTATTTGGTAAGTCTCCAAAGGATCATACAAATATCAAGGAAATTAAAACAGTGGCATTAGTACCCCAATTAGGTACAAATAAAAATGTTTTGTTAAGTAAAATTCCAGACCATACTCTATGCCCCGGTTTACAAGGCTTAGAATTACTTGGTTGGATGCATACTCAGGATAACTCGTTGAAATTTATGTCTCCTTACGAAGTTTCAACACATGCTAATGCCTTTAAGAATAATATGGAAAAAGATCCAGTTGATATCAGTATTTGCTCTCAATCTGGTTCTATCTCTGTCTCTGCTTACACACTGAATGATGCTGGTATTTCTTGGGGTTTAAATAATAAGGATATTATCGATGACATGCCTTCCGATTTTGAACCTACATACAGTGTACATGCACAACTATTACTATCCGATCGTATTATGGGTAATTTTGTAATACCATCTGAGGAGGTTTGGAATTATGCTATGATGGGTGCCAGCTTCAATGCTGACTTAGATTATAATATGTCATTAGGTATTCCTATTGAGTTCTATAACGAATTACATCGTCCAACTCATTTCCTACAATTCAATCAAATTGCTGGAGATGATGAACTTGAAGCTGAACAACAGGATTTATTTGCCTAAAAAAATTCATAATGAAACTAATAATGGATATTTATCAATTCTTATTATATATATATATATCTATGAGTATAGAGTTTGCATATCTTTTTGAAAGATAACAATTGATTGCATTACATAACAAATTTATGTTTTATTTATGACGTTTTTTGTGAACAAAATTGAAAGCTGCCTAGATAAAATCTTCCAAAAGTAGTCTTGGTATCTGCGAGATAAATCAGAAGAAGTAGAACAAGAAGCAAGTACTGGTTGCAGTAACTGTTGATTACTATATAATTGTTTAGCATAGAGACTATTACCAAGGCTAGTTTATACCAATAGTTTTAACAAAACTAATGCTATCACCACAGGAAGACTTTCAGAAGAAAGATTCTAAAAATGATTCTGAGAGCTTCATATATGAATTTATAGATCAGATCAATAAAGCCAAGGATCCAGAAACCGATCATATAGCTGTGCAAAGAACAGTTCATGACAGTGTTTATTTGTTACTGAGGTTAGGTTATGATAGCAATACCTTGTCACAACTTACAGGTGTAAGTGATTCCTTTCTTAGAGAGTCATTATGTCAAATTGGCTTGCGTACTCCCCCATATCCAACTGCAACATCTGATACTGTTGAACCTAGTCAAACCGATTACTCTGGTACTCATAGTAAGTTTGAGTCATTTATGGAAACAGTCCAAACCGTCAAAGAACAATCACAAAATATAGGCTCACAAAATCTACGTACTACACAGAAACAACAGCTACTGCCACAATTACAACATCAAAATGAATACCCTGTCAATCAAAAAGCACCAAGTGGTAAAAATTGGTTATCCAAATCAAAAGTTTCCCTGAATGATAGTGATTCTGATGAAGAGGAAGAACATTTATCAAAACCACCACAAACTAGTCAAACAATACGACAAGAGAACTCTCAAACCTCTACCACAAACTCTACGACTCCAGTTACACAATTAGTATATGTACCTGAATTTAGTATTGAAGAGAAAAAGTTTCAAAAAGTGTTTAAGGACAGACTTAGAAATTTATCTGATGTCGACCCACTTAGTAGGCATGGTTCATTATTTATCGATGAAACCAGAAGTAAGTTAATTAGCGATGTGAATGCATTTATGGACTATGTAGTTCTACTCAAGAATCGTGAAATTACTAAATATAATGAATCTCAACCCACTAATCCAAGACAAACTCATCGTAAAACAGGTCTTACAGCTTCACCCCAATCTCCTAAACAGGAGAAATTGATCAACGACAGTTTTGTCAAAATGACTAGAGTATGTTAGATGAAATTTTTGTTTTTACATAATATCAAGATTACTAACAAACAGTATTTTATGATTTATTATTTGCAGTCCAAGACACAATCTTTTACCCCATACAAACCCGTTCTTCCGAATAAGTAACTGCGGTCATAACTGGCTAGTGAAACAAGCCAGTACAAATATAGTCGAAGGATGTAATAATAACTTTTGCATTTGAGGATTCAAGTTCAATACCTGCATATGTGGTTTTTTTTGTAGTTAAAGATGAACTTTTTTAAACAGTAGCTTGAACTCGTTCCCGAAAAGGTTTACAAATCTTAATGTACTCCAATGAAAGATAAATGATATTTGCTTTTACATATGATACTCCTAGCAGTCATATTACTATTTAGCTTCTATATAAAATTGTATTATAGTACTGATTCAGTAGTATAATAAAATCAATATATTGAAATCTTGAAGTGTTTTTTGTGTCGCGATTTTGAAATTTGAACAGATCAAAATCAGAGTTTAAACTCTGTTTAAGATTTTATTTTTAGAGATAAAGAATACTTTAGAAAAGGAAAACAAAACAAGATCAACTCTACCGAAACTGTTTTACTTAATCTCGATCTGGTATCCTTTTCAAGAAGCTCGATATAGTGCTAATTTTGATGTTTAATGACCAGAGGGATGAGTGAAAATGGTAAAAGAGCCATCTCTAATAATGCTACTAAGTCATCGGAAATCAATCCAAAAGATCCAACAACAACTGGGGACAATAACAAGGGAACTAATAAGAAAATGAAACTAGCAAATAAGAGAACACGACCATATTCCTTCGCACCTACCGACACAATCGGTAAAAGGAAAACTGACGGTCCAGGTGTTTTAAAGTCAATCTCTGTTTCTCAAGTACGAAATACAGCTCCCATAGGGAAACTAGCTAACAAACAAATCTCCAAACCTGATACTATTCAACCTGAATTTGAGTTTCAAACACCAAAGTCTAATAAACTACAAAACTCCGATGAAGCAAGACGCTCAAGAGTGACCCATATTACCAAAAATAGTAAAATGATCAAAAGACAGGGCAAATTAGGTGAAAGCAGTCCAACTGAGGAGGTGGTATGGCAATATGATCCTGCTGGAAAGTCATCTTTTAATAAAACTGCAAGTACTGTTGATATGTCTGATGAAATTGATATTATTGATAACATTCTAAGGAATCCATCTTCCACCCCACTTTTCAATAACCGATTAAGAGGTATTTTAGATTTTAATAACATGTCTGAATCCAATAAAACTGAACCCAAGGAAAAAAGTATACCTCCCTCGATACATATTACAGCCTCTGAGGATATTGCAAACCTTATAGAAAATGGTAGAGATATCGATGAAATTTTAAAGGATGTCAATGGTAACTCATCTGTTAAATCCAAAAGCAGCCCACAGAAGTCTCAACGATACAAAGATATTCCATCGTCTCCAGTAATGGCAAATGAAGAAGTACTGGAAAATAAACGAGATTTATCAGAATCACACAACATCAAGAATGAAGAAATTAGAGTAGTCAGTAATGCAGAAGGAGACAATTTTGAGGCAACTTCTTCAAAGGACAAACATCAGAACTCATTAATTGACAGTAGTGACGACGATTTACTTATACAAATATTTACACAAAAATCACAATCTCGAACTTCTACTGTAAAACAGTTGGCGATACCTAATCCTCTAATGGAGGAAAAAAAAGACAGACAACCTAAACCAGACTCTAATAAGAATGAAACTGTAGTTACAAAATCGCTAGATGACCTTTTATCCAGTGATCCTTTCGATGATTCATTATTGGAGGACCTTGAGGTACAAATGAAATCGACTGAAATAAACCATACTATTGAGCGAACTGTCAAGACCAATGAAGAAGATAACAATATCGATACTATGATCAACACATACAAGGGGCGTGCTAAGTGGAGTAATGATAGACCTGGTGTAGTAAGACTGGTTATTATAACCATAACTTCAATGAATTTGAAGGGAATAGGTGAGCAAAAGATTTTATTATGCTGTGATAAAGAAGGCAGACAAGGCAAAGTTATTCTCCGATCACCTTGGGTATATCTTAATATTAAAGAGGGAGATGTTATAAATATTATACTGGGTAAGAATGAACCCCATCCAATAAACAGTACCAATCGACCAACAATTCTTACCGATCGAAAAGATATTAAAACCGGAGTACCAAACGGTAACCTCTTGGTTCTACACCCAGATTTATTATTATCTGCTACTATCATTGGCACAGCAATGCGTTGCCAAAGAAGTAGTGCCATACAATTATTGTTCAAAGATACCCGTGGTGACGTAAGTTTACCAATGACAATAGGTAATATTGTACATGAGCTACTTCAAAGTTGCCTTAAGTATAAATTGACACATCAAAATTTAACTAATGATTTTATGGAACAGAAACTAAATGAACTTTTAGAAATATACTCATTTGCTATTATTGTCTGTGATGAAACTATCGATACTGTTCGAGACGAGATTATAAAAACACATTCGTCCAACATTCTACAATTTATAAATAAATTTGTTAGTGAAGATAACTTTGGACGTTATGTAAGTGTATCGAAAACAAGAAGAACAGATCCTATATCTATTACCAATATTATCGATATTGAAGAAAACATTTGGTCTCCAACTTACGGTTTTAAAGGATTTCTAGATGCAACAGTTACTACACGGAACGAAAAAACTAATGGTTTAGTCCCATTAGAAGTGAAAACTGGGAAATTACAAAGTACTGCACATGAAGCACAAGGTTCAATTTACACTTTGTTGCTGCATGACCGATATGATATAACGGTAGATTATTTTCTTCTTTATTACACCAGATATCCAGAGATGACCAAATTTCCATACACTTTTCAATCAGTAATGGATGTTATGATGTTGAGAAATATAGTAGCCAACCTGCTTCAATATAGGTTAACTGAAATTCACACTCATGATGTTACTACGCTTGGAATTCCTTCTTTGGAGGAATGTAGATATTGTGAAATGTGTAATGATCGAACTGAATCCCTTGTTCTACACGCTCTTTTAAGTGACTGTGTATCTTTGGATGACATTGATGTCAGTGATTATCATGAATTCGTGCAACATTTGAAACCAAACCTCAGTAATAACCGCACCTTTTTCAAAAAATACAATGATTTGATAACTAAAGAGGAATCAAGCACAACGTGTCGAAATCAACAATTATTTTTGAAGGATTCTGTAACCAGAGAAACTGAAGATGGGTTAGCTCTTTCACATCTTGTGATTTCTGATTTCTCTCCAGATGAAAAATTAGACGAATATTTCATATATTCTTTTACTCGATATACAAGTAACGATGAACTTCCACTATTTACTCATTCCCAAATATATTTAGGCGACTCAGTTTTTATTAGTGATGAAGTAGGTCATTTTGTTCTTGCTCTGGGCTCTATCGTTGAAATTACTAATTCTTTAATAGTTGTCCGAACAAAACGTCAGTTGTTGACTAACAGACAAACCTTACCTACAAATTCTCAAGATATGACACAATTTGTGAGAAGTGTCCTAGTTCCTGTAATAAATGCATCTCAAGCCGTCCAAAGCCAAAATGTTGTGACATACAGGATTGATAAAAACAATATTCAATACGATATGTCAACCGCTAGATTCAATTTATTAAATATTTTTCTACCACCAATGATACCCGGTATTGATTTAGAAGTTGCAAACAAAAAAAGAACCAGAGTTAGTAAAATATCTGACGGTGGGGATGAAAAGATGAGGAAATATCTAGTAGATAACATTAAGCCAACTTTTATACCTGCTGATCAGTTACCACATGTTGTTTTTGATGAAAGATGTTTAGACCTGTTTAATGAAAACCAAGTTAAAGCCATAGATCAAGCTATTCGTTGTAATGATTATTCATTAATATTAGGTATGCCTGGTACTGGGAAAACTACAGTCATTGCTGAGTTAATTCGAATTTTAGCTGCAAATGGTAAGAGTATATTATTAACTTCTTATACTCACTCAGCGGTAGATAATATCTTGTTAAAATTATTAGATTCTGATATTAATATGGTAAGGTTAGGTTCTAAAATGAAAATTAATCGACAAACACAAAAATATATGCCCAAATATGATGAAATCAAATCATATGATGAATTTATTGAAATGATCGACAATCTTTCTGTGGTAGCTACTACATGTCTGGGGATTAATGATATCTTATTTTCGTTGAGAACCAAAGATTTTGATTATGTTATCCTTGATGAAGCCAGTCAAGTCTCGTTACCAGTTGCATTGGGACCTTTAAGATATGGTGAAAAATTCATTATGGTAGGTGATCATTTCCAATTGCCCCCATTAGTTAAGAATGATGTTGCCAGAGAACATGGGTTAGAAGAATCCTTGTTTAAGATTTTAAGTGATAGACACCCTGAAAGTATGGTAGAATTAGCCTATCAATACAGAATGTGTGGTGATATTGTTAAGTTGTCAAATTACTTAATCTATGAAGGTAAATTGAAATGTGGTACTGAAGATGTTTATAACCAAATTTTAGAAATGCTTAATCCTAGAGAAACTTTACAACAATTTAAAAGACCTGGTTTTGAAAATGGCTGTTGGTTATCTGATGTACTTAACCCAGAGGAGAAAGTCGTATTTATTGACTATGATAAAATAAGTGTCATTATTGAAACTTCGGATGGTGATAATATTACTAATGTCGGTGAAGTTGAATTGATCAAATTGTGTTTAGAAGGTATGCTTGAATGTGGTGTAATATGTGAAGATATTGGTGTTATGTCATTGTATAGAGCTCAATTAAGACTATTAAAGAGGAAATTAAGTGCATACGAGACTGATGGTCTTGAAATTTTAACTGCAGATCAATTTCAAGGTAGAGATAAGAAGTGTATTATTATTTCCATGGTTAGATGCAATTCTGAACTACATGGTGGGGCATTATTGAAAGAATTAAGACGTGTTAATGTTGCCATGACAAGAGCTAAATCCAAATTAATTATTGTTGGGTCCAAGAAGACCATTGGGTCTGTCAAGGAAATCCATGGATTTATGAATCTATTAGAAGAGAATAAGTGGATGTATACATTACCTGCTGACGCTTTGGATGTATATGAGTTTGCTGAAACAACAAAAAAAAGATTAACTGGAGATGAGGTATAACATAAAAATAATATACTATAACTATATTATATATAAAAAAAGATATAGATGAAAAAAAAGTCTCATTATCATTTAGAAAGTCTTAGTTTCAACCTTAGCGAAGGCTTCATCGTTAACAAACCAAGTGACTTTATCACCATATAATTTATTAATTAAAGCAGTTGGTAATTCAGTGTTCTTAACATCAAATATTTCATGCATAATTGGTTGTTTAGAAGCACCTTCAGCAACAAAAGCAATTTCCTTAGCTTCTGCTAAGACTGGTAATGTGACTGTGATTCTGTCACTTGGTGGTTTTGGAGAGTCGTAACACCACATAACTCTTTGTTTCTTTTCTTCAATTAAATATTTATGGACCTCATCTGGGAATAAAGAACAAGTGTGACCATCTGGACCACAACCCAGTAACAAAGAGTCGAGATCCTTTGGTAAAAGATCTTCATATTCTTGGGCAATCTTCTTGTTTTCTTCTGGACCCTTACCGACCAAAGATTCATTTAGGGGAAAAACCTTTGGTTGTTTGGTGGTTAAATGATCTAAGACTGAAAATTTGAAAGCACCGTAATTACTATCTGGATGGTTTAATGGGACAATTCTTTCATCAACAAAATAAATTTCCCATTGGTCCCATTTAACCTTTGGAGCAATCTTGGAGTCCTCAATTAGCCCTTTCTTAAGGACATTGACTAAAGAACCACCACTGATAGCAACTTTAAAAGTGTTAGATTGAGAAAGAGCCTTGTCTTGTTCGGCTAAAAGGTATTTACCCAATCTTTCCGGTAAATTGTCTTGAGCAGCGTGAACGTGAACAGTAACCATTATTTGTAGTTGTATTTGAGTGTGTAAAGTGTTATAAAATTGATAATGATTGAAAGAAAGCAGTGAAAATAGCAAAAAGTTAAGAGATTGAGACTTAATTTGTTCAATTGACCGACCTACTTATATAAAATGGTTTATTCTCCTTTTAACAGTTTCGATTAACAGCGGGTTTTCTTAGAAAAGGAGAAGAATCCTTTAAATTTGAGATTTGCAGATGGATTTTTCAAGATATTTCAAAAATTGAAAAATAAACAAATTTTAATGAAAACAAATAAATTTAAAGATGACTTTAACGTGTTTGGGCATCTCAAATTGATCGTTAAAATAACACAAGAAGAGGAGGATAAGATTCAAATAAGAAGTAGGAAAAGATGCCTGTTTGTAAAATTTGCAAGGGGACCGAGTTTGAAAGAGACCTTTCCAATGCCAATAATGACTTGGTGTGTAAGAATTGTGGTGTGGTCTCAGAAGATAATCCTATTGTTTCAGAGGTGACCTTTGGTGAAACTTCATCTGGTGCTGCTATGGTACAAGGGTCTTTCATTAGTGCAGGTCAAGCTCACGCCTCGTTTATGTCTCATGGTGGGTCTAGTGCTTTAGAGTCTCGTGAAGCGACTTTAAATAATGCAAGAAGAAAACTAAGAGCAGTCTCACATGCTTTAAATATCCCAGATTATATTACAGATGCTGCTTTCCAATGGTATAAATTATCCTTAGCCAATAATTTTGTTCAAGGGAGAAGATCACAAAATGTTATTGCTGCGTGTCTATATGTAGCGTGTCGTAAAGAAAAGACACATCACATGTTAATTGATTTTTCATCAAGATTACAAGTAAGTGTTTATTCTATTGGTGCCACATTTTTGAAAATGGTTAAAAGATTACATATTGTTAATTTACCCTTAGCTGATCCATCATTATTTATTCAACATTTTGCTGAAAAATTAGATCTAGGTGATAAAAAGATTAAAGTCACTAAAGATGCAGTCAAATTAGCCCAGAGGATGTCAGATGAATGGATGTTTGAAGGTCGTAGACCCGCAGGGATTGCTGGTGCATGTGTTTTACTAGCCTGTCGTATGAATAATTTAAGAAGAACTCATTCCGAAATTGTTGCTGTATCACATGTCGCAGAAGAAACATTACAAGAAAGATTAAATGAATTTAAACAAACCAAAGCTGGTAAATTATCAGTCAAAGAATTTAGAGAAGAAGATAACACGACAAAGGATCAAAATTCAAGACCACCATCATTTATGAAAAATCGTAAAAATGAAAAGAGGATTAAAGAACAAATTAGACAAAATGAAATTTATGAAACAAGTGAAGAGGCATTAAATAAAGATCCAATTTTAAGTCAAGTGTTATCTGCACAAGAATTATCTTCCAAAGAAGTGTTATTTTATTTAAAACAGTTCTCAAATAAAAGAAAATGTGATTTTCAAAGAATGAAGGCAACACATGGTATTGATGATGAAGATTTACATAAAGAAAAGAATGATGAAGCAGAAGAAAAGGTAAAAGCAACTGAAGAAGAAAAAATAACAGATGGGAAGGATAAGACAAAGAAGGAAGAACCTTCAGAACCGAAGATCCCATTAAGAAGAAGTAGACGTTTGACAAAAAAGAAATTTATTGAAATTATTGAATATAATATAGATGATGAAAATTATGAATCAGATAGTGATAGTGATAATGATAAAGGCCATGAAAAGGAAGAAAGTGAAGATGATAATGAGGAACTTGAAAAGGTCAATGGTCGTACTAAAGGTAATGTTAAATTTCAAGATGCAATTGATGGTTATTCATTAGAGAAAGATCCATATAGACCGCAAAATTTACATCTTTTACCAAAGACAGAAGAATATTTAACCAAAGTGACAGATGATCCAGATAATTTATCTGATGTTGATGATGAAGAAATTGAATCAGTTATCTTGGATGAAGAAGCTTCTAAATTAAAGGAAAGAATATGGATTGGTATCAATGAGGAATACCTTATTGAACAAGAGAATAAAAGATTAAAAGAAGAAGCAGATCTTGTTGCAGGGAACACAGCAAATAAGAGACGTAAGACCGGTCCAAGACGTAAACGTATAAAGACAGAGGGGATTGATCCACAAGTGGTTGCACAATTAGGTATCACAGATACAATGGCTACAGATCGTACCAGTTTACAAGAAGCCTTGAGAGTTGCTGAAGCTAAAGGTGATTTCACTACTGCTGATAGTGTGAAAACTATGTTACAAAGAGCCAGTTTCTCTAAGAAGATTAATTATGATGCCATTGATGGGTTATTTAACTGATATATATCTGTGGTATATAAGACAACAATACAAATATTCAATATCAAACGAGGAACTATGAAAAAAAAAATATTATAAGCAGGTATATTAAATTGGTATTTGAATAAGTTAGAAAAAAAAATATAGAATATTTAAATGATGTGTATATAATGGATTAAGAGAAATTAATTAAACAGTTTCTTCAATCTTTTCCACAGGACCATTAATAATATAATTAATAGTTTGTGGGATAGTATCCCCATTCCGTATTCTATAATTAGCAATTCTTAACAAATGATATGATGAAGTCAAACCAATTACACCATTAACGGCAGCTAATAAATAATTTTTAGGCTTAATAACAAATGACCAACGAGTCCAAATGGCAGCTGTGGCAATTAATGATAAATTTTGTGCCCCTGAAACATTCTCGACAGGACGTGTAATATCAGAGACACCAGCAATCACTAACCCCCATTTCAAAGTTGGAGCCCAGAAATGGATGGTTTGTGGACCTGTGGGACTTGTCCAAAATTTCTTGAATGCAAAGTTTACTGTCGACATAATATCTTGTATTGTCTGTGAGGGTGAATATTATTTGTTGGGATCCGTTTCAGGGTGGATATTACTTAACAAATTAATATACTTGCGTAGGGTTCTCTTGAGACTGAGTTCTTGCAACAATATTAGCATTAATTGCAACGTTGTTTAAATATATTATTATTTTTCTCTTTCTTTCTGTGTTGAGTCACAAATTTTTCAATAATTTTCCTCGCCAGGAAAATTTCTCGAGAGGCGGGCTGAAGGAACTCAGATCTATATATTTTTGCGTGACTGTGGTCCGCATACAATAGCTACACAATTAGAAGAAGGCGAGGTGCGGCAAACGCTGCTATTGTGTTTTGAAAAATACAATAGAAAGGAGGAGTAGTTCATGCTCTATTATAAAATTGAGGCGCTATTGTTTTTCGAGATCTATACCGATCATTGCAATACCACCTAAGAATATATGTTTACTCCTTTGAAATGTTGAGATTAAATTTTCTTTGAAAAGGGATGACAAGCTTGGTACAGTTGAGTTTAATATGGGTTGGACCGTAGTAATGTGCCATTTGTGCTTTTCAATGGTGGAATTAGTGTCAATCCCATGTTTTTCATGGCTTCTTCCAGCTTATCGGTGGTGAATTGAACACTACACTCTCAGTTACCACCAATGGTCATCTGGAGTTGCCAGTTTCACTACTGTTTGATAGACTATTCCATGGTTTATCTGGAGGAGCCCTCCACGTGACGTTAATTGCGACGTACAGTGTGACCTCTCACACCAAATTTCAGTTTATCTCGTAACATTTCCCATTTCTCAAAATATCGTTAAAGGTGAATTTTGATATAGTTACTATTAATGTATGTATTTACAAAACTGCAAGATACATTGATAGATATATATAAATATTAAAGACTAACAAGATATACCACAAAATTAATATGACCACTTATGTTAAATTAGTTAAGGGGGCCACAAAGATTAAAATGGCCCCACCAAAATCAAAATATATTGATCCAATCTTATTAGGTTCAGAACAACATGAAGATTTTAAAGAAATCATGAATGCTTTATCACATAGAATTAATGATACAGCATGGACCGTCGTGTATAAATCATTAATTGTATTACATTTATTGATTAGAGATGGTGAAAAATCTGTCACTTTAAATTATTTAGGTCAATCATATCATATGGATCAATTTTTCGATATTAATAATAATTTATTAGGACAAGGACAATCTAATGATATTAAGATTTTGGTTAAATATTCTAAATATTTAAGAATTCGTTGTGGTGAATTTGCAAGAATTAAAAAGGATTATGTTAGAGATGAATATAAAAAATTGAAAATTGTTATTGACTCAAATGATTTTAAATCTATTGAAACCGCGTTAGATCAAGTGGATTCATTAGAATGTCAAGTGGATGCATTAATTAAAGTGAAATTCTCACAATTTGATTTATCTAACGAATTATTATTATATTCATTTAAATTATTAATTTATGATTTATTACCTTTGTATAATGCCTTAAATGAAGGCATTATTACTTTATTAGAATCATTTTTTGAACTATCACATAATGAAGCTGATAGAACATTACAATTATACAAAAAATTTGTTATTTTAACTGATATTGTTGTCAAATATTTGAAAAATGCCAAAAATATTGGGTTAAGAATTCCTGTGATTAAACATATTACCACGAAATTAGTGAAATCTTTAGAAGATCATCTTGCAGAAGATAATAGAACACATAACACTTTTAATCAATCTCCATCCACTGATCAAAATACAACAAGTAGTTTCACTCAACAAAGACTTGAAGAGATTAGAAAACAAAAAGCTGAATTAGAACAACAATTAAATAATCAACATGTCCTATTACCTTCACAATCAACCAATACTGCAGCATATAACCCATTTGTACCAGCACAGAATCAAGTTATGTCTCCACAAACTAATATTACTGAACAATTAACAAATAATCCATTTATGACTGGATTACCACAACAACAAGTCCCACAACAAGTTCAGCAACCACAACAAAATTTATACAATGCGTCAACTATGCCTGTTATACCACAAACAACTTCTATCCCACAAACCATTCCACAACAACAACCTGTTATGCAACAACAACCTGTCATTCAACATCAAACTTCCATTCCTCAACAAGCTTTGCCCCAACATGCGGCCACCTTTTCCTCCATCCCACAACAAAATATGTTTAACCCACTCACACAACCCATTACCGCTGCCCAAACAGTGGAGGAATTACAACCATTAGCTACTGGTTCAAATAATCCATTTGCCATGAATAATATTTCTAAACAAGCAGAACAAAGACAAGAAATTAATCCATTTTCTCAATCTAATTATACCGATAGTAATACTACTACTTCTACTTTAAATAACAATAGTAATAGTATTGTTACAAATACTACTTCTGTTTCTCATAATCCATTTGCCTTGAGTAATGATTCTCAAGTTCAGCCACACTCTACTCAACCACAATTACAATCTCAGTTTACTCAACCTCAATTACAAACTCACTATACTCAACCTCAATTACAACAACAACATACACAACCTCAATTGCAAAATCAATTTACTAATGAACCATTTAACCCATTCCAACAACAGCAAGTTCAGCAATCCCAAATTCCACAACAACAGATCCCACAACAGTATCCACAACAACACGCTTTCAATCAACAACCTACTCAACAGTTTCAACAACAACCACAGCAGCAACAGCAGTATCCATCACAATCTTATAATCTAATAGATATATAATTGTAATATTATGTAAATTTAACAATCAACCGATAACTTTTCCATGAAATCATGTAAAAAAACAATCTTTTAACATTTCATATATCTTTTCTATCAAATTATTATATATATGACATCTCTACAGATCTATTTATTTCATCAATTGATACACTGCTATTGTTACCATTCCCACCACGTTTCCTTAATCTTGGTCCATCATCTACTTTTTTCGTTGTGTTAAATTCTTTCATACTACTACTATGTAAATCAGGTGAATCCGTGGCACGTTGGCTATCATTATCGTAAACCTCATATGTACCCAACAGACCTTCCTTCATATCATTAACAAACCCCCATAATGATGTAGAGACACTACGTGTTAATGTACTATTACTATTGTTACTTACATTTCTTGTCATTTGTGAGTTGTTATTATTGTTATTATACATGCTACGTGGGTTAGTTGGTGTAAGTTCTCTTTGAATATTGGGAAGCGGTTGTGTTGGTTGAATCTTTCTATTACTCACTTGAAATGGTAGTGGCTGATTTGTGTCATCCTCCTCATCCTCCTCAACGAAACTTGTTTCATTTTCTGTATCATTATCCCAATTCAATGATTTTTCCAATTCATTTTGTAAGATTTGATCAAATTGATTGAAGATCGAGAAAGGTTTTGACCAAACTGATCCATTTGAACTAGATTGTTGCTGTTGTGGTGATGGTACTTCATATCCTGTGGGGTTTAATTTCACTGCTGCAACATGTGGTTCTGTATCAATATATGGTCTATCTTCTATTATTGTATCTTGTTTTATAAATTTATTAGTTTTTGATGGTGTAGTTCTTTTCCCTAATCTTAGGGGACTTAATGATGATTTATTATGTTGGGTTGGAGCAAGCGTTTTCTCAATATATTTTGGTGTTTCGGGAGTTGATTGATTTTGAATGGAGGGTTGTGTAGCTTGTGGATCAGTTTCATTTTTCTTCATTGGGGTAGTCACATTTATTGTAGCAGATTTATCACTTAAATGTTTTGAAACTTTTGATTTTAATTGTTTCAAATCATTAGACTGTTGTTCATATAATTTTTCATGATATATTAAATTCTTCTTCAATTCTTCAATCTTTTGTTTACTTTCAAATAATTCTAATTCTTTATTAGCTAAATTCTTTAACAATTCATGAACATCATTAGTCTCCACAATAATGGAAGATCTATTTGTGGTCTCTTCAATTGAACTATGTGAAACGTTTGAATCTGTTAAGGATAACATTGGATTTTCAGCAATAACATTTTGTTCAAGACTCTTATTAGCAATATGATGTATATTTGACGCTGATGTATTATGTTTATGTGTACCACTATTGGGATGTTCACTGTGCGGTATAATTGGTTGAATCAATGATCTTCTCTTATTAATCATTGATCTAGAAGTCGACCTATTTCTTGATATACCTTGTGGATGTCTTAATTGTGGGCTTGTCATATTGTTTTGTTTAATAGGATCTTCTTGTTCGGGACTCTTCAACGGTTGATCATTTAAATCGTGAACTCTTATTGGAATAAGTTGTCTTTGAATGTTAAAAGGTTTACCATTACTAGAAGTGGATATTATTGAATTTCTTGGGTTTGATTGTGGGGATAAACTCGAAACACTAATGGGTCCATCACTTTCACGTTTGGCCCTATTTTCTTTATTCTTCGATCCAATAGAAAACTTTCTTGAACTTGTATCCACATTTAATTCATTATCAGTTTCTTCTATAAATTTATCAAATTGATTCATTATGCTTCCAGCTCAGTGTTATGCTATGTTTGCATATGCTGATGAGAATAACGAATTTATTGAATAGGATTGATGTTTAAGTGATTAATTTTGTTAAAATATTAAAGCTTATTTTCAATTTGAAACCGGGCTAAACAGAAATTCACATTATTTATTTTTCTTCACAATTAATTTTATTTATATTTTTTGCTTTCTTTACTATGTGAAAAAGATTGGTTTTAAAAAGAAGATACAACATATTAACTCTCACTTGTGTATAATAAGGTATGTGTTTGTTCTTGTTCGATGGTATAATCCTCTGAAATTAAAATAGTTGGATGTTTTTCTGCAGGTGGGAGAGAAGATTCAAGTAAATCATATTTTGTATCAGATGCAGTCACTTCGGAATAAAGCAGGCTTGGTTGAGAAGAAGGTTTATTCAAAGCAAAACATCTTGGTATGTTTTCATTTCGTTGGAGTTTAACTGAATTCAAACTTGGTTTGGTAGTGAATGTATCTCCTTCAAACAATTGACTAAGAGACACATTCGTGTCAATTTCCACCTGCTCTCCTTCAAATGGAAAGATCAAAGATTTCCCCTCTTTGAACGTAAGCTCCTTCTGATCTTCTATACTACAATTTAAAATATTCTCAAATTCTTCCTCGGTTATTCTTTCCATATAAGAATTGTCTATCCCCATAGCCATAGCCCTTTCATATGAAATGTTATACTTGTGACAAAAATCACACATCAACACAATATTTCCCTCATCACTACACTCTCCTTGGCACATCTTCAACTAACGTCTACCCTTAATCTTTGTCTACTCTCCTCTTCCCCTTAGTTAAGACTAACTCTTAGCCGCCCAAAATATTCATTTCTCAAATTCTTCTTTTCTTTCAATTCAAAATTTGTGATTTTCTCCTCTTTAAATATGATCTGCGCTAGCGCCGCTCGCGTCTCCAATTTGAAAACATATATAAATGAGAGCAACCTGGCATTGGAGCGAGGAGATTTACTTTCCCTATTACATTGCACTCTGTGAAGTCTAACAAACCCTCTAAAATACACACATAATTAACCGCACAAGCCAATATGACTATGGAAAAATACATTAACAAATATACCTTCACCTCATTCACTGGAGGCATGCTCTTAGGCATCGCTTTACCCCAGCAATTTACATTAAAGGACGAGAAGCCACGCCACATGAAGGGGAACCAGGATAATCATTGCAACTGTTACTCTAGCTGGTCCATCAGTGATGACATGGTTTACGCAGTCGTGTCTGGCATACTTTAAATGTTGCTCCGTTACCTTTTTTTTATTTGCATTCATCTCTTTATATCATCTGTTATTCTATTTAATATATTCCTATTGCTATGCATAACAATATATATATATATATATATATATATATATGAAACTAAATATCCTTATAACGAATTAAATAACACATTTTCTTTCTCATTGTAATCAACATCTAACTGGAAAATATTGCCCACACACCAATCCCAACTGACAATCAATAGTCCATCACCACTCCCATCATTTTGTTCATTCCATGTCTTCTTCCATTTCCTTAGTGTAGGGTTGTTACCAGAAATGATAACACATTTTGGTGGATGAATCATTTTACCGTTTTGCAATAAAATTTTCTTATGCGGGTGATTATTAGTTAAGAATGGTTTCTTACTCAATCTCTGTACTTCTTTAATACCATGATTCATAAGAATAGATGATATAGTGTCTAAACTCCCCGGAACATCAGATGCAATATTGATATTTGATATGTATGCTCTATCAAACAACTTATTGTTCATTTTGGTCTTTTCCAACACTTCATCGCTAATATCCTTTATCTTGTACAATTCCACATTTACATTATTAACTGGATTTTCTCCAGAATCAATGTTTTTGATGAGATGAGTAATAAAATCGGGCGATATGACATATTCTAAAGGATGGAAGCTTAACGCATTTAAGAATTTAACTGTACGAAGTTTTTTTGGTGCAATAATACAATTCAACATTTTTTGATATTCGTTTACAATTTGAACACCAAACAATGATAATTTTTCAATATTCGATTCACATAATTCATCATGACAACCTGTAACAAAAGCTTTAATATTATAACTATGTTTCAACTGTTTTAAGATTTCATCATCATTTTCACCAGATGGTAAATTTTTTAAACCTAATATTGTATCCTTAGCTTGCTTCTTAACTTCTTTAATATGTTCTAATTTTTTAATTTCAGTAGGTAATAGATTGCCAATACGTTTCTTCTTTCTATTCTTTTCAAACTCATTTAAGGATTCAATATCTTCATGTAATCTTTTCTCTGCTTTGGCTCTTGCAGCACGTCTTCTTGGTAGTATTGGATCAACAAATGAACTGACTATATTATCAACAGGTGGAGTTAAAGGTTCCTTTGTAGCAGAGGTTGCTTCATTAGTATTCTCCTCAATGGTTGGCTCCTCTAAAGATACTTTATTAACTTTAGCAGATGAAGTTTGCCTAGACGCAGCTGGAGTATTTGGTGTTTCTTTATTTTCTTTGTTAAATGAATCTGAGTTATCTACCGTTTCAGTTAAAACTCCAAACAAATTGTTATATTCGTCTTCATCATCCTTTTCTGATTTAGCAGGTTGTCCAATCGATTTGTTTTTATTTACGTGTGGCTCAGTTGAGTTTTCTTCCGAGGTTGCTGCTGGCTCAATGGAAGATACAAAATCACTACTTAATTCAATGGATGGTTGTTTCTTAGCCATCAGAGTTGGAGTTGAAACCAAAACACTTGAATTACCAACCGGGGCAGATTTATTTACATCAGGAATAGTGGTATCATTTTCATTAGCTGTAGAAAATCCAAGATCAGTGTCTTCATCAGATGAAATACTATCATTTAATATACTCTGTGAATTGACTAACTTACTTGAGGTCAGTTTATTCTCTTCAACAGTAAGATCAACTTTACCAATTTGATTTAAGAAACTTGACAAACTTTTCTTACCAATATCATAATCTTTAAAATCTTTCAAAGTTGCATCCAATACTTTGCCTTGATCATAACATTTCTCTAACCAAAGATGGTTAACCACTTTACAATTTGGTTTCTTAGTGACAGCATTAACAAATTTCTTCCCATATGGGAATTTGGCTAACAAATGAGTATTACTAGAAGATAATGATGTAGTAGTTGAACCACCAAGAAGTTCTGTTAATTTTTGTATATAAATTCTTTCTTGACCAAAATAATTTGTATGACTTAAGAGTAAATCCTTAGATTTGAAAATCTTATGTTTAAATGGGGACCAAATTATCTTTTTTTGTGGTGGTAGAAATGATTGGAAAGACCATATATTGAAAAACCATATTATGTTACCGGTATGTAAACCCTTCTTTTCACATGTTTCATAACCTTTGGTATTAATAGATCCACCAATAAAACAATCAATTTGTTTATTGGTTTCAATATCATTTATGTCAATGTATGGTAAGAATGAACCACCATAGTGCTTAATCAATTGAATTAAGAAACTGTATAGTTGAGAAGATAACGATAATTCCAAATCCACAATAAACTTATGGCCTTGAAGATATTGCAATGTTGAAGGGTGAATAGACTTAGATTCTACTTCATCCCAAAGATCTTCAATTCTTTCATCAGAATTGATATTACTTTGGCTAGATCCATTGGATGTTATGTTAACTTCAATCTGGTGAGTAGATTCTTTAATATATTGTTGGGTTTTGAAACAATGAATTAACCAAGTTGGATAAACTATCTTAATATTATCTAAATTTTTAACCGCTTGACAAAAATTAATTACAACAGGATTAGAATTTGAAGTGGCTACTAAATGTGTAATCTTGTTAGTTAAACTCTCAACACACATCCCACCTAATGAAGTAACAATTTCTGTATAAAATCTGTAATCAGCATTAGACATTGTTAGATTTCTGGCTATATAAATTGTGGTATCCTTTAAAATATGTCTTGGGTCGGGAGAAAAGTTTAAAGTTCTTAATAGGTGGTTTCTCTCAACACATTCTTTGACCCAGAATGTAGTCACTACCGGTATCAAGTAATCAAAAGCTGCCACTCTATAAAAGGGAAAGTTAATATTGTTCGAAACAATAAAATGAAGATCCTTAGTATCATACTCTTTAATGAACATTTGTTTGGAATCATTCAAATCTAAAATTTCGGTGGAGGTAGTGATGTAAGTGTATATGTTCTCACAACCAGCATCCTTCAAAGTATCATTCACATTTTGTATGTTTCCTTTATTTTCATTATCATCATCAATGATAAGGAAGTTTAAATGTGCAAACAGCTTTGACACCATTTTTTTTGTATATTATATTTATTCGGTTGTTGGTGTTCTGTCTACTATAATAATTCTCTCTATATCTTCAAAACTGCTCCTTGTTTACCCTCAGTGTTTAAGTGTTTTGTATATTTTGAGATGACTTTATTTTCGTGTTTTGTTTTTTATTTTTTATTTACGTGTTTTTGGCGTTTCTGAATTTCTTAGCAAGGAAAGATGAGACTATAAGGAGGCAACGAAAAAACCTTTGATCCTAGGTTATAGGTTCCTTGGTTGTTCAATGTTGCAGGTGATTAAGTTTGCCTTACCTAAAATATGTGTTAGGATAATTCATGGATGAAGTTAAAAATGTAGCATTTTTTCGTCTGCCTTCCAACTGCCAAAGAGCTATTCATATCTTCTTAGACACACTCTTTCTTTGTATTGCAATTACCTTTTCAATTCACATGTAACAACGCTGCGACTGATAATCGGAATCATCTTGATCTCTTTAGGTATGTAGTTTTCTTTTTAGGAGGAGTTGACTTCAATCCAAGGGAAAGAAAAATAAGTTTAAGAATTGAAATAGCCGCCAAATGAAAACACAAACTTTTTATTCACAATTTAATTAAGACAAGCAGACAACAAATTAAGCATGGAAATCACCAGGAAACTCTATATAAAACCAACCAGTTCTTTACAGGAAACATTTAACGCCCCCACTCTAATTGTAGACATCAACACCTCCATTTTATCTAATCAAGTTCAAATCATATCTAGTCAAAATTTTCCCAGGGAACAAGTTGAAGATAACCTATGCAAAAACTTACAGAAGGAAGTAATCACAATTTTAAATGATCTCAATGGTAGCATTCATCCTAATGAACTAATAATAATTAATTTAAACTTCTCTAAATTAATTTTTCCCTTGCATATTTGGAATTTAACAATAGACACTTTACTCCAAGATGATAAACTTCACTTCCCTTATCACATCTATATCACAGAACAAACTTTAACGGACAGGCAAGACTATATGGATAAGAATATCAACTTATTGAAATGGACAGAAAATGTAGTAGAGACTGAATGCTTGGATTATAACCCATTAATCGATGACGACTACCTGGATGATGAAATATTTGTCAAAACATTATTAATGTGTATTTTCGAGGAGAATAACTTGACTGAACAAAAAATTGAATTACTACTAGCCAAATTCAATAATATGGAGGATATAATCAATCATTTAAGTTATCAAGCATAGAAATGATATTTCATGAATATGATTTTATTTTTATTATAAAAGATATGGCAATATATAAAGGTTATACGATGCTACTTTGAGACTGAATGCTATATTAATGGGTGTGGTTTTTCCAAAAAGTTGAAAGTTATAATTTGTTACCAGAACTGAATGATAATTTCATGGGAGTGGATTTGTTCTCAATAAATTTAGTCTTAAAATTACTTAATTTTTTAGAACAAGGTGAAAGTAGTCGATCAGTAGGGGATTCGTACTTTCCTGTTATTTTCTTCTTCTTTCTTAAATTCGGTTGTTTCATACGGAATATAGATTTATGAAGTTGAATTTGTGGGTTTAACTTACCCTTTGCTTTCATTTTCATCAGTTCATCTCTCTTTGGCTTTTTTGTGGAATCACACTGTGGTCTAGCTTCTTCCTTCATGATTTTGTGATTATTTCTTTGACAGTTGCAACAGAAGCAATTCCACCAATATCAAGAGACTAGACCACTATGTTAACATATTTATATGTTTCAAATGTTGATCTAAAAGTTTTTGTGATCTGCCTATTACCGCATCGGGCCATAATTCAATTTGGTTTCCTCTTTGGGAACAAATTGTAAACAGTTTCCCTTTTAGGATATTTTGTCTTTTGAAGAGTTAGGGTTTGACCAAACCAGGATATGCCCTACTTTATTGAAATTTCACATTGTAAAATTCTGTTTTGGCCTTTTCCAAAATAACGATGGATAATAACATCAACTTAGGTGTATTGAAGGATTCACAGGCGTTAAAAAGTTTGGATATGAGATAAGAGAATGCAAAAACAACAGAAAAAGATCACATTAAGATAACTTGAAAGTGATATTTAATAAAATCAAATATACAATTTGGTTTTTGATCCCACTCACCAAACAGTCAGAATAAGAAAGGATGATAATTCCAAAGTGGCTATGTCATGCATTTCTGTCGCTTATTTGTTTTCAGTCCATATTAATACGACAATGTTTCGCATACACCAATATTGATTTATATAATGGGAATGCATGGCCTCAAATTTCTACTCAAAGACAAAATGCTATAAGATCACAACGTGATATAATGAGAAATGTAACCATTGATCAAATACCCTATGTGGGGGTTGACCTAAGAAAAGTATTATTTAATCAACAAAGTGTTGAAGTTATAAATCAAATGGGTCCTATTCATTTAACATCAGGTGCTATTGGGAATGAAACAAACGCTCTGATTGATAATTTTACGTCATTATTAAATTCTGGGTTACAAACTATGATATTAGATATAGAGATAAGGAATAATACATGGATGGTGGTGGAGACTGATCTGAAGTTTCAACAATACTTAACAGCATTAAACTCTTTTTTAGTTCAAAGTCATTTTGATCTATCTGCTAACATTCAAGTACTTTTATTGAATGTCATTACTAAAGATAATTCTACCATAGATACAACATCATTTCCAGATCCACAATTGAATATAACTGATTTAATGGATACCTATTTGGGTTCTAAATATATTTTCACCCCAGAAGCTTTCTTAAAAGAACAATATTCTAATTTTACTATAACAAGACAACCTAGATGGCCGACAGTACAGCAATTTTTATTTGATAAGAGGAAAAGAATAATAATAAGTGAATTAACATCAACTTTAAATCTTTCAGGAACACCATATATTTTCCCACATGACATCTTGCATTATGATGAAAACAATTCTACATTATCATGCCCCAAGGATAACATAGGTATTAATAAAATAAAGGAAATATCATGGAGGTTTCTTAATGCGCCATTTACTATTGATGAAATTAGACAATATATTAGTTGCGGTCTTTCTCCAATTATTTCAAATTATTATGATATTTCAAATGTAACAGATATTGTTGAATTGATTTCACCAAGTATTGTTTGGACCTGGGAAGAA
The DNA here is from genome assembly GCA_003708525.3 of Monosporozyma unispora. NCBI lineage: Eukaryota > Fungi > Ascomycota > Saccharomycetes > Saccharomycetales > Saccharomycetaceae > Monosporozyma > Monosporozyma unispora. The sequence goes on along the minus strand of PPON03000062.1, from coordinate 18,021 downwards.
GATGAACCAAGAATTTCAAATTCTAAATTAGTCATGGGTAAAGATTCTATTCAAGCATATAATTGTGCTAAAATTAAATATATGAGTGCAAACTCATCATTATCATGGGTGGTAGGGAATTGCTATAACAAGAGAAGTGGGTTGTGTAAAAAATCCCATTCTGAATATAATTGGTTTGTCACCAGAGAAGTGGATTCATTCTTCGATTTTAATGATTTACAAGAACATACATGTCCTGAAGGTTACAATTTTTCAATACCATTAACTCCGTTGGATGGATTATCCTTAGTTCATTATTTAGAAAACTCAATTCATAAATCTACTGAAGAGAAAGAATTTTGGATTGATTTAAACTCTATTATGGTGAGTAATTGTTGGGTTATTGGTGAAAATACCGCATGCCCTTATAGTAAAGAGGTATCAACAAGAAATTTCTTACAAATGATCCTACCTGTTTCCATTGTTTCATTCTTCTTATTGGCAGGTGTATTCTATTTAAGTTTGTTAACCATCCCTATTCATGATAATCGTAAGAATTGGAAAAGAATTGTTAACCAAGTGTCTAAAAACGAATTTGAGGGCGTACCTTCATAATTTAAACAAAATTTTGCATCTGGGTGGTAGAACCCTATCGAATTATCTACACAACTTTGCATTTCAAACGTAATATCATTAAATAAATAAGTAACTAAATAAAAAAAAAAGAATATATAATTTTTGTCATAAGTCATGAGTTATTTCAACACTCTCCTTATCAATCTACGTCTCTTAAACATATTATCACAATAAAATTCATCTTCAATTTCTGAAGTGGTTGGTAACCCCTTCTGTTGTGACCATGCTACCACATTATAATCAATCTCCCATTTAGTATTCATATCAAATTTCCAAGTTGTCGGTGGGTTCACATCTTCTAATTCCTTCACACCAGGTGGTGGTTTTTGAGCCTTTCTATATTCATCATTATAATCAAAAACATTTGATGAATACATGAAAAATTTCCATTCACCTGGGATTAAACCCTTTCTCTGAATTTCAAAGACTTCAATTTCTCTACTTAATGGAGTTACATCGATGATAATACTGTCTTTTTTTGCGGACGTGTCTGTAGGTGGCGTTGAGTCTTTCTTATGTTTAAATCTTGCTTTAAACCTTCTTATCTTGGGTCTTAATTTGGGGTGAAAATTTAAGAACACCATCCAAATCAAAGAGCTGAATAGTAATTTCCAATTAACCCAAGGTGATAATACTTTCAAAATAAAATACCCAGAAAAGCATTTTAAAAACAATATTGTGGTCTTCTTCTCATCTTTAAATGCAACAGTCTCATTAATAAAAGCTGTAATCGAATCAGTTAAATGTAGTGTATTGGTAGTCATGTTTTGTAAATCTCTCAGATTTGTAATCACTTGTAAACCTGTACTTGTATCTTCCCAATCAACAATATCTTCAATATCATCATTTAATTGTTCCATGATTGGTTTCACTTTAGGTTTTGATGGTTTCCCACCAGAAGTAATTTTTTTCAGAAGAGATTCACCATAAGTCTTCTTTAAATGATATGAGGTGTTTCTTAACCTATATTTTTTGTTATAATTTGCAATTATGAGACCATATGCAATATATGTGAGTGGTAGTAGAATGAGGTGAATTGGATAATAAAGAATTAAAGTTACTATAAGTAATGTCATAATTGTACTTGAAGGTATTTTCCAAGTAAGAAGTCTAATTAACGAATCTTGGAATTCAAATATTCCATTCATTTGACCTGTCATCTTACCCAAATTAGAGGCCAAAATCGCGGGAGATATAGGCTTTCCCTTCTGTCCTCCAGGTAATTCTGTGGTATCTGTTAGATGTTCTCTCTCAGGTAATTTATCGGTAATCATGCGAGATAACAGTCTCTCCAAAAATAAATCGACAAATTTGTCTTGTGGTGAGGAGCGAGGTGATGGAATGGTATCTAGAGTGTCTTCAGGAGTCACTAAAGGCTGCTTCCCATCTTTATTCAACCTTATTTGGTCTATGGATGTGTTCAATAAAGTGGATGCCACATGGTGGAGTAACTCTTTATTACTTATTGTGCTGCTGCCATCAATCTGTGCTTCCACAGCGTGTTCCAAGATAGCATTGCTTTCCACCTCGGACAAAGCCATACCTACCTCTTGTTCTGTATTATTTACCAACTCATCTTTAGGCTTCAAAGCTATTTGATTCTCTGCTGCAACGAGGATAGTATCCAGCATTTGATCATATTTCTTGGCCAAATACTTCTTCACCACCCCCTTGTCCTTCTTCATTTCGTTGTCAGACATCTTTATACTCTTATTCTGACTTCAAATAATCACTTATATATCTTGTCTATCCACTTTGCCATAGTTTATCAAAGATATTTAATAGTTCTTAACAGTTTCTTCCCTTTAAACATATTTCAAATTTAAAGATATTTAAAACCAGGGTTTGCTAGGGTTCCACAATTTACGCGTCTCATTTTAATTTTCGCGTTTTTCCGCCAAAAATTCGATTTTTTGTGATCACAAATTTTTGAATTCAAAATTTGACATCTCGATAAGAACAAATAGATTTAGATATAAAAAATATATTTCAAGTCTAATTTACACTGTGGGATTGACACTAGGATTCTTCTGCAAGGGACTTAGTTTTGAAGGATAGTTTTGGATTAAGCTTTGCTGTTTCTGCTTAACGTTTTTGGTTGTTCTTTTTAAGACATTTAGGTTTTGAAGTTATAGAAAATATACAAGAAAGTGAGGATGATTGATTTGATTGCTTATGCTGGGGAATCCGACCCAGTTACATCCGTGTTATCCAATATCAATGAGGGCCAATACAGAGTGAACCTTACAAGGATTTTGGTCAAGAGATCAGACGATAATAGTTCAGATGATAACGATGATGACGATAGTTCTTCCAAAAGTAATAATAGTAGTAAGACCTCCAAGGATAAGAGTACTAAATGTACCGGTACAAAACAACAATGTCAATTACCCACAAACTCTAAACATACCACAGGTGTCACTGTGGGTGTTGCTGTTGCGGTGCCCGTGGCTGTGGTTATCATTTTATTGATTGTTATCTTTTATATCGTCTATAAGAGAAGTAAAAGAGAAGCACAAGAGGATAATGATCCAGATTTCGAAGGTGATTCCGAGTTTTTACCACATCATAACACTTACGAGATGCATAATCAATACTCATCGAGTGATTCAAATCAAAATATGAGAGAAAAAGTAGATAATGCATTTTATAATGGGATGTCAATGGCTCCACCTGGTGTGTCTCAACAACAATATCCACAACCTGGGTCTATCAATGGTGCAAATCCATTTAGTAACAGAAATTCTTCATGGACTGCGGATCCATTCCAATTACCAGAGACTGATAATGCCGATTCATTAAGAGAATTTGCTAAACAGATGCAAAATGATGGGTTCGGGGGTTATCAATTAGCTTCTAGAAATGGGAGTCAAGTTTCATTACATAATGATCAAAATTCATTTATTTCTACAAATAGATTATCCAACATGCGTGTGGTGACAAATCAAAGTAGTTTAAATAATCCAATTGTCATGCCAGGTGAAAGTAGAATGGCTTCAGTACATAATTCAAAGAATACATCTCCATTAAAGAATAGTAGTTCTGTTACAAATAAACAACATCACCAACAAAATTTAAGTTCTAGAAAATTAGATTTTTCACAAGAGGTGGAAACCTTCGACAATGAAGATGATGGTGAAGCTCGTGACAACGACGATGGGTTTGAGTTTGAAAATAATAATTCAACTACCCAACCACAACATTTAAACGTCGAAACTAATGATCCACAACAAAATGAAGATAACCAATATGCTTCAAACATTCCCTTATCACCAGAAGAGGAAAATATTCAAAGAATGAAGAGTATTTATAAAGTATATTTGGATAGAAATGAAACTGTTCGTGATCCAAGCACTACTCATCATGTCGAAGGGGAAGAAGCTCATATTGAACAAAATGATCTGACTCAACATAGTGTTTCTGCCACTATCTCACCACAAAAACAAGATCCAAATGTAGACATGGGCCCTCAACAGGCTATGAATGTACCACAAATTCAAATACAAGAAGCTACTTCTGTGTCAGCAGTAACAGCAGAAAACAATGATAATACAAGTGATAATAATTTACAAACTAGTCGGATGTCACATAGAATTGCATCCTCTATCTATTCTGAAGCACCAGTACAAGCTTATCACTCTCAATTACAACAACAGCAACAACAACAATATGGGTATGATCAACAACCACAACAATATGGTTACAATCAAGATCCAAATTTTGCTATGATGCAACAACAGCAACAATATGGTTATCCACAACAACAACAAATGTATAACAATTACCCGCCATTACCAAATATGCCATCACAATACATGCATCCACAAACTCTAGAACAAATCGATGAATTACCAATGCCCTCTAAATTAGTTAATTCTGATTCATCTCATTCATTAACCTCATTTAAACAAGTGACAAAATCTCAACAACAATTACAACAACAACAAAATATATTGCAAACTGCAAGATTAAACGGTACAGCATTGAACCCAATGGATCATCCTGAAATGTTTTATACAAACAATGATGGGTTCATGCAACAACCACAAATGCCAAATAATTCTTCAATGAGTTTTGTTAGTAATAATAGTCAAATGAGTAATGTTATATCACCACATCAAATGAGAAAGAGTATTGTAATGACTAATCCAGCTGAATTCCAGCCTCAAGCCTCATATAAGCCCGCAGGCTCATTGAGAAATATTCAACCACAACAACAAATGGATCCATATTATCAACAACAACAACAACAAATACATTCACGTGTGAGTGGGATTCTTGAAAACACTGATATGGTCCAACCACCTAGTGTGGGTGGAATCTTACCGCATAATGGGTCACAAGAAGATTTAAGAAAACAATTAGGTTCATCTGGTAATTACGCTGTTCAATGAACAAAATAAATCAACCACAGAAAAAAAACACAGACACTTGGGAAGAAACCAATTACTAATGGTACTATTATAGATATGTAAAGGTCACAACTATGATAGTTTGTATAAATAAATAAAACAGACGTATATATTATATTCCAAACAATAAAGTTATTATTTATCAAATTACTAATTCTTCTGTTTATGGAGATTTTATGGTACAAACTTATATGACTATATATAATATGTTATATATTTAAATTCAATCTAAGCATAATCGAAATCATCGATTTGGTTTCTGTATTTCAGGACAGTTTTCTTAATCTTAGAATTGTCAACCCAAGTGACATAATCTTCCATATTTCTAGTGACCATATAAGCTGGGTCATTGATTAAATTTGGTCCAACTCTGATATGACCTTGTTCAATATATTCAGTGGCATCCTTAATAGTCTCTGCCATTTTCAATCTATGTAAGATAACTGGTAATCTTCTTCTACAAAGAGCACTTACAGTGACTTTATTTTCTAAATCAGATATCTTAGATTTAGTCGATAGAATACCCATATTATACAATTTCTCCAACAAAAGTTTTTCTTGTTTATGACGGAATGAATCAGTAGGCGGCAACAGAGATAATTTGTGAGCTAATTTACGGATGTCACCACAAATTCTGTTATATTTATGATAATCTTCACGATTTTGAATGTGATAAGTTCTCATCACCTGGGTGTCTCTGTGACCTTGGTCTTGTTTCCATTCTAAGAAGTCGACCTTCTTCAACAGTTTCTGTTCATGATGTTTTAGTTTTCTGACCATTTTGTACTTGCGTTTCTTTGCTTTGAATGTTTTATAAATGTTGCGATGAGCATCAGCTTCTTGTATTTAAAATATTTCAAGTTTTCACTTTTTTTTTCTGCAATCTCAAATTTGAATATTTGAATTTGGATTAAAATTGAAAGGGACGCAGTCATAAGAAACGAAGGTTCGAATCCTCGATAACGTCAATAAGAACACAGCAAAGATCGTTAACTTTAGAACCATGTTATCAATGAAATTATTGACATCAAAAGTGGCGACCCAGAGTTTGTCCCGAAGAACGCTCTCTTCAAGTGCCATTTTAAGATCACACGTTGGTGGTTCAGGGATCTTCACTACTCCAGAGACACAAGTGAAAATAGAACCATTAGACCCACCTACATTGATCCAAAAAGGTATCAAGAGACTAGTATTAAACCAATTAGTGACTGTGACAGGTCCCAAGGGTGAAGTTACCATGGAAGTGCCCAATTTCGCCAATATTAAAATCGATGAAGAACACAGAAGAATCAATGTCTCCGTATTGGATACAGAGAAGAAGTTACAAAAATCTATGTGGGGTACTATAAGATCACATATACAAAACCATGTAATTGGGGTCAATGAAGGCCATTTAGCTGTTTTGAAATTTATTGGGACAGGTTATAGAGCACAACTAGAGAATGATGGGAAATATATTGGTGTGAAAGTGGGGGCTTCTATCCCACAAGGTTTATATGTACCCGAGGGTATCACTGCCACATTACCAGCACCAACAACATTAATCTTGGAAGGCTGTAACAAACAGCAAGTCATGCTATTGGCTGCCAAAATAAGAAATTTCCATCCACCTGAACCATATAAGGGTAAAGGTATTTATGTAAATAACGAAAAGATCAAATTGAAGAACAAGAAGATCAAATGATCCCTGGAAACTGATTATATCCACTTTATTAATATCCTTAACACAACTCAACTAATTGTAAATGAAAACTTAATGTCTCTATATATATATGTTCAAGATTCTATATAGTGTCTCTTATATAAGATATTCATGTAAATAAAAATAATACATCAAAGTATCATTATCATGCCATAATATCATTATTCCGCGATAAACCAGCAATCTTCGAAGCTCTCTCTTGTTGGGCTTGACGTTTAGCCTCGATTTCATTTTCTCGTTCTTCAGCAAATAAATAATCTGTTGGATCACCACCAATTTCTCTAATTTGAACCAAGAAATCTCTTAAAGTAGCTTGAGCATGATGAGTATCACCAATTTGTCCAACTAATACAGTCAAGAAGGTCTCCACTTGATTTCTAGTTAAATTTGAGAATGCACCCAGTAATAAATTGACCATATATGTCATCAAATATTCTCTATTTGTTGTTCCTTCAGGCGCGTCCATCTTACCATATATTGGTACAGGGATGACATCACTGATTGATAAATTGATTAATCTCATTAATAACAGAGCTTGCTCCGAAAAGGTAGCTTTATGATCTGGTTCCGTCAACACATAAAATGTCTCATTAATAAAGACAAGATAATATTCTTGGAAAAATACTTTGGATACTTCAGAATCACGATAACGAGTATCAATATTTCTCATCATAATCAATGCAGTGTCAATACCTAAACTTTCTATCTCTCTATTCGTATGCTTTAAAGCCCAACAAATTGAATCAAAAAACAATTTGAAATTAATTATTGGTAAATCAAGGAATATTTGGAAACAATTCTTGTTTATAGCGTTCAACAATTTATAAAATTCCAACCTATGTTCAGGAAAACTAACCAAATCCTTATTAATCATATTTAAAGTTGGTTCAAAGACATATGGGAAAAATTGTTCTACTTGAGTAATCAATCTATTACCGCATTTGTCAAGGATGATGGTTAAACATTTCAATAATTCAAATTCTTTCAATTCTGGGATACAATTTTGGTAATCTTCCAATGTAACTTTAAAAAGTGATGGAACAATATCATCAATAATAATAGTATAATTTCTTGTATTTGAAATAAAATCTTGCATCAATCTCAGGATACCTCTTTTAATGATTCTGTATACTCTGACAGTTGGAATTTTAGCTGCGATTTCTCCACGTTTCAGGACCTCATTGTTAATCACGATGGAAACATTTTTGTAAATGTCCAACATATCTAAGTAAATAAATTGCATTTGTTCAAAATAATCATATGACATTGCATTTGAAACTGCGTGATTTGCTCTTAATACCTGAATTAATTGTTGACAATTATCGTTGTTTTGGAAAAAGGTTGAATTGATTCTAAATTGAGATATAATTCTTTGCCATGTATTATTTTCACGTTTCATTAATGTTACAGTCAAATCTCTTAAGGTTGGGAAATCTCTCTCTTGCGTAATAATTAATGCACATGCTTGATAAAAAACATTTAATTGTGATGAGGTTAAATCAGATAGTATAGTATCCATATTCTCCAAAATTTTTCTAATAAATGGTTTCTTATCCAGGTCTGCATCTTGTACAGTAGCCATTTGATATTTACATTTTTTGGTTATCTTTAAGAAAGTGTCACAAGCCATTTCACGAATGGCATCATTTTCATTATGCATCATTTCAAATAATTGAAACATAAATTTATGGAAGAAATGCCAATGATTCTTTAAGAATCTTGGATATTGACCCACAACAAACATAACATTAGAAGAATATATGATTGTTTCTTCTTTATTCATTGGTAATGAGGAAGACAATTCCCAAAATAATGCCAAAATTCTAGTTAGGAAATGTTGTTCTAATTCTACACGCATGGTACCTGAAATAGCACCAATTGCCCAACAAATCTTATTGAAATATTCACCATTCTTATTGAATAACATATTCTGTTCTTTTAATTGCAAGAGACGATTCCATAATATTGATTCCATATCATCAACATCCAAATGTGTCAATAATACAATCACTTCTCTCTCTGTTTCATACAATTGAATATTATCTGTTTCGGTAAACACTTCTTTGATAAATTCACCATCTTCAGTCATGGTAATTTGAACTTCTTCAGGTTTAACCATATGATCAATGATAAGGAAACGTAATTGTGAACAAATTTCTGTATATAGATTTCTTTTCAAAGGAAATTTTTTCAATATTAATGGGTTAATGGCCCCTGTACCTAATGAAACATCTGGCAAAAAGGGACTTAATTGATCAAATGGGAAATGTTCAATTTCAATAAACAATGCCGCTACTAAATCATGCCAATAATCCAATGCAACTTTAAACATTTCTTGATCATTAATTTTGGTTAATTGTAAAATGTATTGATGTGAAAGTAATAAGAGCTCTTTGAACTGTGGTGTCTCTGGAGTGATAAGATTTTCTAATGTTGATCTATGTCTTGTTAGAAAAGTACACAAGAAGATTTCCCAATCTTGAAGGAATAATTGATCTTCTGATGTGGATTGAATATAAATTTCATTTAAGTTCAATGTTGATGTAGTGGAGAGAATATTATTATTAACTATTGACAGGATTGATTGGAAGTATTGAATGATTAATTCTTGAAAGTTTACAATTGAATCTGTATTTTCATGGAAATTGACAATTGTAGTTAAACATTTCAATGTAATTGAACGTGTCTGGGATTGAATTAAATATTGATCAATCAAAATTGGAATGATATTAGAATCAAAAATATATTTTATAGGGATCCAATCCAAGTATTTGTTCAATGTGGTTAGTGTTGATTTACATAATGGTAGAGTCTTTGGTTCTTCCATATTTGTACCAGATAATATATTATAGCAAAGTAATAAGATTTGTTCAAAATCTTGGGATAAGGATTTTCTTAATTTAAATCTTTTTGCTTGTGTTAATGATTCTTGTCCCAACTCATCATCGAATATCTCCTCGGACATTAATCTTAAGATATATAAATTATTGGAACAAATAGAATTTGAAACATAAGAACTGTTAATTAAGTCACGTATAAATGTATCGTTCCAATCCTTTTTCAAAATTTGTACAAGGATTAAATCTGCCTTTTGTATCAACTCATTTGTCCTTTGTGCATTTCTAGACTCAGCTTTACTCAACGTTAAGATCATACCAATAATAAAATTTAAGATCCCAACTCTCTGTTCTTGAGGTAATGAGTTCCATTTCGTAGTGATTAGCTGTTCTAGAATCGACAACGCAATAAATTTAGACTGTATATGTGTCGAAAATTCCAAGATCCTATCTGCTTGCATCCATGCCTTGGGATGTGATTGGAATTGTGTCAATACTTCCCCTGCTAATTGTTGTTGTTCCCCTTGGCCGGAGTAAAAAGTGTTCACTACTTGGTCCAACAATGGAATATCCAAGGGTTTGTCAAATTGTAAAATCCCCTCCATGATGAGCGGATTATCTATGTTTTTGTATGCTCTATTCATTTTAATCCAAAATCCAGCTTTAACCTCCATCCGAAAGCACCCTTTGATCTCAAATTATATGTGGATTTCCTTATATTTCAATTTTTTGTGATCACAAACTGTCAAATTCTCAACTTCAGATCTGGCATTTTCGGAAATGAAATGATTTACGTGCGCTTTAAATAATTCTGTGAGAAATAGGGTGAGCCTGCGATTAATAAGCGGTTACTGATAGTGTCAATAGGAGAGGTGATAAACTCATGGATAGTGTTACCTGTGTTGGCGATCGACGGTGGTCGAGGTGGTTATATGTTGTTGAAGGAAACGGTAATGATGTTAAACGGTTGACAGACAGATCATAAATAAACTTCTGTTCAAAGGCAAGTTTAAGAAAGAAAATATTTACATTGATATTAAAATGCGACGGTTTATGTTTATATTAATTGATAGAAAAATCAAGCGTCGTCGTCATAACTAAACTTTAATCTTGAATCTTATAGTTTTAATCATGAGTCTGAGTATGACAGGTATATGTGTTTATTAATTGAATAAGTTTGTTTACTCTCCGGTGAATTTATTGAATTGCAGAACAAAAAAACATTGCAGACTGGAATGTTCTAAATCATCTTTTCTCCTTTCAATATTCTTAAACTGCACAATAATCTTGTTTTAAAATAAACAATATTTTAACGAGAAAACAACGAAATCAATTGGTAAATTTATTTAGTGTTCTGCTATTTTTTTCTAACCTCAAACCTAGAAACATTTTCCATCTTCGATTGTAAACGTATAACCTATTTTTAAAGAAACCTGACAGAAAACTTTTTTTAAAAATCCAATTTATCAAAACGACGTTTTCTGTTGAAATATATGGTTACGATTTAGATAATAAACCCAATATGTAAATGTACATATATCATAAACGTGATTACATAAATATTCAACCAAAATGAATATCCTATATTTTACCCACTTTAATAACTCAAAGTCCAAACGGTGGCTTTAAACGACTTTAAAAGGAAATTCAAGATGTTATAATGGTAAAATAATAATTCCGGTCTTCAATTTCTAACTTGAATGGGATGATTTCATTCTTTTCACTAAAAGCAAGAAAAATCATATTTTTATTCCTACTAATACTAAAGTTTTGGGTTGTATCTCCTTGCATTCCCACACACATATAATCACAATCAACACTCAATCTTTGTTCAAGACAAATTTCATTATCATTTATAGAAAATATAATACTGCAATTTTTTAGCTGGTCTAATATTGAAAGGTGTCTCGTATCATTTTTCAATATATACAATCTACCATGAGAGTAAAACTCCATTCTAACATTAGGAGTTGTATTCTGTTGACTTTCATCTAGACAATAAGGTGGTGGTGGTGAAGAAGGCATTTTTCCAATTATTGTTTTTTTGTTCCTGCCTAGGCTTTCAGTTTGATGTATATTACGTATTCTCCAGCCTAAATGATGTATATAATGAGATGTTGTTCTTCTTTTACATATCTATGCAGCAAATTTCATTGCTATATTATTTTATACTACATTTTAAAATTAATTCCATTTTACTATCCATTGCGTGAGGGAAATACAAGGTAAAATTGAACACCAACCTAATAAATATATCTTAAATATTATGAGTTATCTCTTAGTTAAATCTGGCACACTTATCAATAGTTTGATATTATCAATTGGAGATGTGTCACTGTATTACCACTTTAGGAAGTATCATTCCACATTAGGAAATATCCCTCCCATCTGGGAGAATAAGTCCATTTACGGAAACTAGTTACTTACTTTTTACTCGCCGTCCGAAAATATTTTTTTTTTCTTTGCAAAATTTCCTCGAAGACTTCGATGTTAATCGATCGGTGGACTACACAAAGATATAACGATATTTATATATATCACTTAAGTGTTTCTACACCAGAAATCATAAAAAGTTAGATCTATCTTCCCTCGTTTTCTTAAACAAGTGACAAGGAAGTTTACTAGAGACCTATAAGGAACAAAACGTCCCATTTAGTTAGCAAAAATCTATATTGGCGTTCTCTTTCACCGTTAATTTTATCAAGACAATCCAAGACAATCTCTACACAGACAACTAATAACCTAAACAATATGACTATCGGTGATAAGCAGAAATGGACCGCCCAAAATGTTCGTAACACTTTCTTAGATTATTTTAAAGAAAAAAATCATACTTTTGTTCCATCTTCTCCAGTGGTTCCATTCGATGATCCAACTCTTTTATTCGCTAATGCTGGTATGAACCAATATAAACCTATTTTCTTAGGTACTGTGGATCCATCCTCTGATTTCTATAATTTGAAAAGAGCTCATAACTCTCAAAAATGTATTAGAGCTGGTGGTAAACATAATGATTTAGAAGATGTTGGTAGAGATTCTTACCATCATACTTTCTTCGAAATGTTGGGTAACTGGTCCTTCGGCGATTATTTCAAAAAGGAAGCCATCACTTACGCCTGGACTTTATTAACTGAGGTCTACGGTATCCCAGCTGATAGATTATACGTCACTTATTTTGAAGGTGATGCTAAGCAAGGTTTAGATCTAGATCAAGAAGCTTTACAATTATGGAAGGATGTTGGTGTTCCAGAAGATCATATCTTACCAGGTAATGCTAAGGATAATTTTTGGGAAATGGGTGATCAAGGTCCATGTGGTCCTTGTTCTGAAATCCATTATGACAGAATTGGTGGTAGAAATGCTGCTTCTTTAGTTAACCAAGATGATCCAGATGTGTTAGAAGTTTGGAATTTAGTCTTTATGCAATTCAACAGAGAAAAAGATGGTTCCTTAAAATCTTTACCAGCTAAACATATTGATACTGGTATGGGTTTTGAAAGATTAGTCTCTGTCTTACAAGATGTTAGATCTAATTATGACACTGATGTGTTCATGCCATTATTTAAACGTATTCAAGAAATCACTGGTGCTAGAGATTACACCGGTAAATTCGGTGATGAAGATAAGGATGGTGTTGACACTGCGTACAGAGTTTTAGCTGATCATGTCCGTACTTTAACTTTCGCTTTAGCTGATGGTGGTGTACCAAACAATGAAGGTAGAGGTTATGTGTTAAGACGTATCTTAAGAAGAGGTGCTCGTTACGCTCGTAAATATATGAACTACCCAATTGGTAACTTCTTCTCTACTTTAGCTCCAACTTTAATCGAACAAGTTAAAGATATTTTCCCAGAAGTCGCTAAGGATCCAGCTTTCTTATTCGAAATCTTAGATGAAGAAGAAGCTTCCTTTGCCAAGACTTTAGATCGTGGAGAAAGATTATTTGAAAAATACGCTGCTGCTTGTGAAGAATCTGGTTCCAAGACTTTAGACGGTAAACAAGTTTGGAGATTATATGATACTTATGGTTTCCCAGTCGATTTAACTGAATTAATGGCTGAAGAAAAGGGCTTAAAAATCGATGGTCCAGGTTTCGAAAATGCTAAACAAGAATCTTATGAAGCCTCTAAGAGAGGTGGTAAGAAGGATAACGACACTTTGATTAAATTAGATGTTCATCAATTGAATGAATTAAATGAAGAAAATGTCGCCAAGACTGATGACTCTGCTAAATATGGTTTTGAAAATGTTGACGCCACCGTGTTGAAATTACATGATGGTAGTAAATTTGTTACAGAAATCACTGAACCAGGTAAGAAATACGGTATCATCTTAGATAAGACATCTTTCTATGCTGAACAAGGTGGTCAAGAATATGATACTGGTAAGATTGTCATTGATGATGTTGCTGAATTCAATGTTGAAAATGTCCAATTGTACAACGGTTTCGTATTCCACACTGGTACTTTAGAAGAAGGTAAATTATCTATTGGTGATAAAGTTATCTCTGCTTATGATGAATTACGTCGTTTCCCAATTAAGAATAATCATACAGGTACCCATGTCTTAAACTTGGCTTTAAGAAAGACTTTAGATGGTGAAGTGGATCAAAAGGGTTCTCTTGTCGCTCCAGAAAAATTAAGATTCGATTTCTCTCATAAGAAGGCTGTCTCTTTAGATGAATTGCGTAAAGTGGAAGAAATTTGTAATGAACAAATTAAATCTAACTTCAACGTTTACTACAAAGATGTCCCATTAGAACAAGCTAAGTCTATCTCTTCTGTTCGTGCTGTTTTCGGTGAAACTTATCCAGATCCAGTTCGTGTTATCTCTATTGGTAAGCCAGTTGAAGAATTATTAGCTGATCCATCTAATGAAGAATGGTACAATTATTCTGTAGAATTCTGTGGTGGTACTCATGTTACTAAGACTTCTGATATCAAGTTCTTTGTTATCTTAGAAGAAAGTGGTATCGCTAAGGGTATCAGAAGAATTGTTGCTGTTACTGGTACTGAAGCTTTTGAAGCTCAAAGAATTGCTCAAGAATTTGAAGCTGAATTAAATGCCGCTGAAAAGCTACCGTTCTCTCCAGCTAAAGAAAAAAAATTAAAGGAATTAGGTGTTAAATTAGGTCAATTATCTATTTCTGTTATAAGTAAGCATGAATTAAAGGAAAAATTCAACAAGATTGAAAAGGTTGTTAAGGATGAAGTTAAATCCAGAGCTAAGAAAGAAATTAAACAAACTGTGGATGAAGTTAAGAACTATTTCGAAACTAACAAGGATGCTACTTACTTCGTCAAGGCTATTGATATTCCAACTAATGCCAAGGCCATCACTGAAGCTGTTGCCTACTTAAAGTCTTCTGCTAAGGATAAGACCATTTACTTATTAACTGGTAATGATGTTGAAGGTAGAATTGCTCATGGTTGTTACATTTCTAATGAAGCTATTGAAAAGGGTGTTGATGGTGCTGCTTTAGCTAAACAAGTTTCTTCTATCATTGGTGGTAAAGCCGGTGGTAAGGGTAATGTCTTCCAAGGTATGGGTGACAAACAAACTGAAGCTGATAAAGCTGTTGCTGAAATCACTGCTGTTTTCAAAGAAAAGCTAACTATTTAAATGTGTTGTTAACTGACAACTAAACTGTATCTTTAGTATGTTTTTTTTTACCTAGAAATGAAAATGTATATAAATTTGTATATGACAACATGTATTTAACCATCTCCAAATATAAATGTTCCAATAAATAACTAAAAAATAGAATAATATTAAAAGTCTATATGATGATGTATGGTTAGATATAAAAATGGTATATATTTACAGAAGATTTATGCAGAAAAAATTTAATTATTTTTTATCATCAGTTAACCATTTCCAAACAATATCTCTATCCTCGTTTGACCAAACGGTTCTAGTAGTTCGATGTGAGGACATAAAACGATTATGACGAATGGCATAGTTTTCACCGAACCAACATTGTATTAAAGTGGTCTTAAAACGTTGCCACCATGGATTATGAGAAACATTATTAGATTCTAGTGAATGGTGTTTATTAGAAGCGATTATTGAAGCCTTCTTGATAAATTTATTATTAATTAAAGAACGTTTCTCTTTAATTGATTTATTTTCTAATTCAGATGTACTTTTAAACATTGATAATTTAGTGACAGATCTTAATGCTTTAAAATTTGCTTTAACAACAAACCAACCCATAATAAATGAAAGAATCATTACACCAGAGAAACCATAATATGATTCTTCAATAAAATTTTTCAAATTCATACCATAGAATGCCGGTAATAATGATGCTACAGTGAAACCCAAAGTGTAAATTGTAATTTTAAGTTCTAATAACATTAACGAATTTCTATTTGCATCCAAGATAATATTAACAATTTCTTCAGTGGATTTAATATCTTCAATTAAAGAGATTGATTGTTGTACAAATTCATCACATTGAGTATAATAATTTTCAATTAACATTTCTAAATCTGCAAAATCAAATTCTTCCTCTTCATCATCTTCACTTTTATTCTTCTTGTCTAATAATTTTTCATTCTTTAAGTCTGTTTCTGGTAAGATTCTGGGATCTGTTAAATACATCATTGCCATATCTTCATCATTCTCCAATAGATCATCTAATACTTGTCTAATTAAAAATGTCTTTTGATAAAATGAGGATAATTTTTTCGATTTAATTAATAATTCTCTTAATTTATCTCTATTCACTTCATTTTCTAAATCTATTAAGATCTGTTTACATATTGTAGAATTTAATTTAAATTCTGTTTCCAATGAACTCATAATATTAATTAATATGATTTCTAATGCACGATGTTCATAAAAATTACTTGAATTGGGTCCAATTTGTGATAATCTAGATTCCATATCATACATTAATACCCCCAATTTCATAGCAGATTCTGGGTTGATTGTATCAAAGATAAAGACACGATCTTTTTCAATCAATGCTTTAATATGTAATAAATTAACTACAATACAATGTGATTTCACTAAAATGGTGGGGATAATATCCACAGAAGAGGAATCAATCTTACGTAAATCTCTTGGAAATAAATTATGATCTCTTAAGAAATTCCATTTATTAAATTTTTGTGAAACTTTTACAATTGAACCCCTTGAATTGAAAACTGTACATGAAATGAAAAGATCATTAGGTTTTATAGGTTTCAATTGAAGTAATTTTGAACTTAATGGTGAGTTTGTTTGTTGAAATATTCGATTTTGATTTGTAACGAAAAGACGCTGTGCGTTCGGAAGCAATCTCTTAGTTACGGAAAACCCAAATCTGTTTGTGCTACATCTTGATGGTATAGCAAACAATCTTGGTATCATATTACACTAATCATGAGTTTGAGTGGTTAATCTAACTTGTCTCTTGCTTCAAACACAAATGCTCCTTATATGCGACTTGGGTATACATATCTATTCTTTAAAGGTTTTTGTAAAATTGAAATATTAAATATTTTTGACTTTTTAATCATTGAAAGCTTTGAACAGTTTAAGTTAGAGCTAAGTTATATAAAAGAAGTGAATATATCATGAAATGATATTTGTATTAGGATTTCTATTATTTGTTTTTTTATATATGTAAAATTATAAAAGAAGAGAGAGGTGTAGGATTAAAAAAAAAGATGAGAAAGAATTGATGATCCAGCATGATTTTAATCGAAGAACTTTCTAGACTTAGAAATACCGAACATTTCCAATCTAATAGCAGGTAAAGCTTCTTCATGTAATAATTTTAATCTTTCGTCAACGGTGTTGTTTAATTCAATCTTTTCTAAGGAGTCCTTGACCACCACACCACCAATTAATTCAGCATTTAAGAATTTTTTGGAAACAGTTAAATTAACTTCTTTACCGTTAGTGGTTTCCTTGTATTCTTCAGCAATCTTGTTTAAGAATTGTTGGTTGTCCACGATAGAGACATCTTGTTCCTTCACTTGAACAATAACATCATCTTCTAATAATCTTAAGATAGATTCTAAGATTAATTTGTGCAAGATATCCTTGTACAAATTCTTGTTCTTGGAAAGCTTGGTTCTTAATTGTTTTTGTGTTTCTTCAAAGATATCATTTAAAGAATCATTTCTCTTATTTAAGACCTTTAATCTAACTTTGTTATCAATAGTAGACTTCATAATTTGTTTTTCTAAAGAGACTTTTTTCAAATTCTTTTCATAGTTGGAATCGATGTTGCTTGTTTCTTGACGTACAAGATTAGTCTTTTCAATTTCATATTCTTGATTAGCCTTCAATTTAATTTCTCTAGCCTTTTCTTCTGCTTCCTTCTTAATGAAAGCTTGCATTTTGTTCAATTCATCGTTGACTTGGTTTGGAGTCAAAGAGGTGATAATGGAGGAGGACATTGATTCGTGTGTGTTCTTCTTGTGGCACTATGCTTGGTATCACTCAATATGACAACAGT
>PPON03000061.1:0-70078 GCA_003708525.3 Monosporozyma unispora | reverse complement strand
AGGTGTCACTGAGTAACGATTTTAGAAAACAAAGGTTTAATATGGTTTAAAAACTATGTAAAATTGCAACATAACTTGTTTCCAAAGGAAGTTGAAAGATTACTTAATGATCTGAAAAAAATGACAAGTTAAAAATTATATAGAAAAGATCCTGTGGCCAGTTTTATATCATCAAACTTTAACCAGGTAGTTTCTTAATCTCTGCTCATTTAACTTGATATATACTCTCCTTTCTCTTGTATTCTTCTCACTCCACAGTTTAGATAAGCTTTCAACAAAAAAAAAATAACATCTTTGACATACTAAATTACGTAATAATCTTTATTCAAAAGTACATGCACATATTGCCCTAATTCAGAAATTTTATATATTATACCGACTTTTAATGGACTGAATGGTTAGGTGAGTATATTAACCCAAATACATAGGCGTGACTCTTGCCTCTAAGAAATTATAAATAAAAAGCAATAAAAACAATTTATAGCTTCTCTTTAGCATGTACAATAAGCCAAACGCGTTGACTAAACAGTATTATAGGGGAACTCTCAGACTCAACTACACAACATAAAGAAAAGAATATGAATATGTATAAATGCAAACTTATATATTTATCACTATGTCTATATGAAATATTAGATAATAAAAAATAGATGATGTCCCTTAAACCTTCATTGGGTATGTCATCCTCATAAAATATTTCTTATACCCACCACCTAACATCAAATTATATTTATCTCTACGATGTTCAATAACCTCCCAACTTTCAGTTGTGGTCAACCCTTCTTCATCGCAGGTTATATCAGACTCAATATCTGTTAATTTTTCCTGCCTAGCTAATATCTTCTTATCATTTTCTTCTTGTCTATTAGTCAATTTAATTCTTACAGCATATTCTCTTAACACCAAGATCATGAATAATGCACATACGAAACAACAACCAGCAAATAATTGAGTATGTAAATAAGGGTTCTTCATGCCTTCTGAAACTAAAGCTTGAGCAATCAATTCACAACATAATAAAGCTGGAGCACCAGCATAATTTACAAAGGCCCAGGCTGGTAAAAATTCTTGTGGTTTAACCATATCTGCAATCAACACGGTATTCATCACATTGGCAACACCAACACAACTTCCAACCATAATTGAAAACATAATAAGTTGCACATAAGTATGGGCAGTGATCCAAAACACAAAGATATAAATAGTTAATACCGAAGTTAAGATGATCGTAATATTTGCCCGCCCAACTTTGTCACCTAAAAGTCCCATAACTGGTCTCCCAACAGATTGTGCACCATTTAAGATAGCTGTTAATGATGAACCTTGGTGTTGTGTCATACCACGAGCCACGGCATATGAAGCTAAAGTGAAAATCATTAAATTATAACCCAATAAAGCCAAAGTAAACCATATACAAACTAGGGGAACTTGTGGTTGTTTAATGACTTTCCAATCAAATAATTTTTTCATCTCAAATTTAATCTTAGCCCAATGGAATCCCGTAGGTTTTAATGGTTTTCTTTCCCTAATTAAACCAATGGCAATTAAAACACTCAGTGTGTTTGTAATGGCTAACATAATATAACACCAACGAGTATTACCACGATCACTAATCATCTTTTGTGAAGCTAACCCAAAGGTAACACCACCTGCACCTGTCCCTAATAAAGAAATACCCATTGACACTGCTCTTTTTTTTAGGAACCAGCCAGGTAATACTGTTGTAGCTGGGGCAAAAATTAATGCAATCGAAAATCCAATTAAGACACCTTGTGTAAGATAAAGTTCCCAAAGTCTGGTTGTAAAAGCCGCTAATAAGAAGCCTGACAATAGTAAAAATGAACCAATCAACATTGTAGGTTTCATACCTATAACTCTCATCACTAAGATTGCAATGGGACATGCACCTTGGCCTAAAAAGACAGTTAAACCAGCTATAATGGCATAATCATATTTTGAAGCACCTTTGTAGACCCCATTATTCAAATAATATGAAAGAAAGACACCAAATGCAGAATTACAACCCCATGTGTTGAACATGATTAAAAACACTGAAAATACTACCACCCAAGCGTAACCTTTATCGGGGGGTAATTCGATTTGACCAGTGGATTTATTTGTAAAAACTTTTTCTAAAGTTTCAGATTGTGGTTCAATTGGAGTTATTCTTGTTCTCTGTCTTACAACAGAAGATGTTGTTGAAAGAGATAAGGATTGTTCAGATAATGCTGAAGAGGCACTTTCTGATGTTCTTGGTGAAGCTTCTAAATCAGGCTGGGTTTCAAGGGGAACCTTTTCTTGGTCCTTGTTTTCTGCTATTTCTTTAATTTGTCCTTCACTAGGTACTGTGCCTTCTTCTTCTTCCTCATTCTCATGCATTTGAAAGGCATCACCTAAATCGAATCTTGATTCTAATAACTTGTTCAAATCTTCAGAATTCATCCCACCTTCTTCAGCAGTTTGTTTGTTATCATCCTGTACCGCATTCCAAATATTTGTAATTGTCTTTGTTAAAGTCCTTGCTACCGAAGGTGCATGTGATACTATTGAATGTAGTGATGACCCAGTCTCTGGTTTATTATTACCATTCTCACCATCGTCCTGAATACTGCCATTGGGGTCATACCTTGATTCCACTTGGTATGAATCTATACTGTTTGCACTTAAAGAAAGTGACGAATCACTTAACTTATTGTTTTGTGTAGACATTCTATATTGTTAATCTATCTATAATATATAACAAAAACCCTTCTTACTAGTTATAGTGCAATTTTTTTTTCAAATACACTTGTTAACCTTCTTCCTCTCCTTAATAATGTCAACTCTTTTACTATTCTCTACGGAATAAGACGAGATAAGTAACGTGTATTATATATTCAACTCGAAGTGAAAATCCTTTAAAGTGATCTCTCCACCATTTAGCCCCGCCATCTTATCGTTCTCTTTATATTTCTTCGACTATCGGATATGTCATAATCAATTGATAAGGGAATCTCATTTTTGTCATCTTCTTAATCAGCGGGAAACAGCGGTAACACACGGGAAGCTTAACAAAGGGGTACCTTCGGGAAGGAATTTCCTCATTGGGTAATCTTCAACTGATATCCGCTCAATATCACCCAATGGGGCAATCTCGGCCGAGGGCCTCAATTTACTGCCGAGTTTTCAATTCTTTTTCTTTTCAGAGTGAAAATTTTAGATATTGAAATTTGAGATGAGATGAGATTTGAAGATAATAGCGATGAGCTTTAGGATTAAAGAAAGGATAGATTAACTAATAGTCCACCTTTGCACAAGCTAATTCAAATAAATAGTACACGAACCAATATGACTGATGATCTTTTTAGCAGAGCTTTAACTAATGCAGATTCAATCACTGCAGAGGAATTAAAATTGAATTCAGTAGAGGGCAGTGAAGTTAAGTCAGAAATTTCATCTGTCACTGAAAAAGTAACTAACCCAACTGAACAAGTGGGCGAAACTAAGCAAGATGGAGAGGTTTTAGAAGTCGCTAATGAGGGACCATCAGTTTCTGGAGAAGAACTACCACAAGTTGAAGAAAATGCTAATAAAGCTGATGGTTCCAGTAGTGAATATGATTCTAGCAGTAGTGAATCTGATGGAGATGAAGATGACAGTTCTGAGTCTGATGGAGAAGCTGACGAAGATGAACAAATTGATGGAGTTGCTGAAGAAGAAGATGAAGAGCCAAATTCTAACGAACCCATTAGATCCAAGAATGAAATTACAGATGATAAAATCATTGAAGTTCCAGAAGATTATAAGGTTGATGAAAAGACAAACATCACCGAGATTGGTATTATTAAATCTGTGTTTGAATCTAATGTAATTGTCCAAGGGATCACTTCTGGTGAAAAGAGAGTCTTGAAAGATGGATCTATCTTTTGTTTAGAAAACCGTGAAGTAGTGGGGACATTATCTGAAGTGTTTGGTCAATTACAACATCCCTTTTATAGAGTTGGGATTTCTCCAGTGAATGAGTCGAAGAATGAAATTATTGCGAAAGTAAAAGAATTAATTGGCTCCAAAATTTTCATCGTAGTTCCAGATGCTCATTGGATCGATACATTTGAATTAAAACGTATAAAAGGTACTGATGCATCTAATGGGTATGATGAAGAGTTACCAGAAGATGAACAAGAATTTTCTGATGATGAAAAGGAAGCACAATTTAAAAAGATGAAGAAGAGTCAAAAGAAGAAGAAAAACAATAATAATAAGAAAGATAATAATAACAATGCTAATAACAATAAGATTACAAAAAAGAGACCACAAAATAGCACCAACACTTACGCAAAAATGAAATTACCAATTGGAATGACTCAACAAAGTCATTATAGATCAAGAAATAATCGTGCTACTGAAGAAAGTAATAATCAAAACTCTCAACCAACAACTTTTGAACAAAACAAATATCAACCACAACAAACTCAATACAATGCACCACAACCTCAAGGTTACTACAGTAACTATAACAGCAATAATGTCAGTAGTTATCCTCAATCAAGTATGCAAAATAATG
The DNA here is from genome assembly GCA_003708525.3 of Monosporozyma unispora. NCBI lineage: Eukaryota > Fungi > Ascomycota > Saccharomycetes > Saccharomycetales > Saccharomycetaceae > Monosporozyma > Monosporozyma unispora. The sequence goes on along the minus strand of PPON03000061.1, from coordinate 65,535 downwards.
CCATGTATCCCCCTCCACAATTCACCAATGGTTATGATGTACCAGGGCAACCTCCTTTCAATTACAATGGTCAACCAAGTGGGTACAATGCCGGTTGCAACATGCAATTCAATTATCCAACCCAAAGTTATCAACAATATCCTCCACAACAGAACTTTCAACAACCTCCTGCATACAATCAAAATCCAAATATGTATTATCAACAACCTAATCCAAATCAATATCAACCACCATTGCCACCACAACAACACCAACAACCACAATCTAATGTACCACAACAAACTTTAGAACAAGTTCACCAATTACACCAAATATTATTACAACAAAGAAATAGCGATAGTAATCAACCTTCATCTACATCTTCACAAAATACAGGGAGCCATGATAAACCAAATAACTCAAATAATGACATTCTATATTGAAACTATATAATAAACATTCATTTCTAGATAGAGTTAATTCTTAGCATATAAATTTATTTTACACAACAAATTTACGATTTAATATTTAATTTGTGAGAAAGCTTACTATGAATTATTATTTATTTCTTACAAGTAGTTTATCTAAAAGGTATTAGTAATGTGATAAACATGTGTAGCTATCTGTTTATATTTTATTTTAGTTTAGTCTTCAATTTCATTTGGGTTTATTGCTTACTTTTATAACCTCTATCACAGAGCTCTGGTTAGTTAAAGGCAATTAGCAGTAGTTTTTAGTTTCTTAGTCGTGTACAATGATCATAGATTTTTCAAATGCGATGAGTTAGAAAAACTCTAAAGATCAAAAAGAACCTCTTTACCACTTTAAACTCTATTTTATAATTAGAAGAAGGTACTCAAAACAGAACTATTCTCGGCTTGAGACTTCCATATTTTGAACAAGACAAAATGACTACTTCTGATAATATGAAAAAAAGACCTTATTCTGATTTAAAAGAAGAAGAATTGCAACAAAATAACAAGAAGATATCTGTAAGTGATATTATTTCACATGATGAAGAAGATAACGAAGATGTCGTTATGGAAAACAATGTTGCTGTCTTAGAAACCGAGAATTATATGAAATGGCAAGGTACTATTGCTAAAGTGGTCAAGTCTGTTGTATCTATCCATTTTGCACAAGTTGCTCCATTTGACTGTGATCCAGCCTTAGTTTCTGAAGCCACTGGGTTCGTTGTTGATGCTGAGGTTGGTATCATCTTAACTAATAGACATGTTGTTGGACCTGGTCCATTTATTGGGTATGTTGTCTTTGATAACCATGAAGAATGTGATGTCATTCCGATTTATAGAGATCCAGTCCATGATTTTGGTTTCTTAAAATTCGATCCAAAAAAAATTAAATACAGTAAGATTCAAGCTTTAAAGTTGAAACCATCTTTAGCTAAAGTGGGATCTGAAATTAGAGTGGTTGGTAATGATGCTGGGGAAAAATTAAGTATCCTGTCTGGGTTTATCTCTAGATTGGATAGAAATGCTCCAGATTATGGTGAAATGACATATAACGATTTCAATACAGAATATATTCAAGCTGCTGCATCAGCCTCTGGTGGTTCCAGTGGGTCACCTGTGGTAAATATTGATGGTGATGCTGTCGCCTTACAAGCTGGTGGTTCCACTGAAGCTTCTACAGATTTCTTTTTACCATTAAATAGAATACTGAGAGCATTACAATGTGTTCAACGTAATGAAGTTATTACTCGTGGTACCATTCAAGTTCAATGGTTATTGAAGCCATACGATGAGTGTAGAAGATTAGGTTTGACCCCAGAAGAAGAAAGTCAAGCTCGCTCTTTTGCCCCAGAAAATATTGGTCTTTTAGTTGCTGAAACTGTCCTAAAGGATGGTCCAGGTTATAATTATATTAAAGAGGGTGACGTTCTTATCTCCATAAATAACCAACGTATCTCTTCATTCATTCAAGTGGATGATATCTTTGATAGTTCTGTCGGCAAAGGAGTTACTATTCATTTACAACGTAGTGGTGTTGATCATACAATTAAGACCGACATTCAAGACTTACATTCTATTACTCCAGCGCGCTATGTCGAGGTTTGTGGTGCTGTTTTCAACGATATATCATACCAAATGGCTAGATGTTATGCTCTACCAGTGAAAGGTGTTTTCTTAAGTTGTGCCTCTGGATCTTTCAATTTTGACTCCAAGGAGAAGGTCGGTTGGGTAATTGATGCTGTTGATAACAAAGAAACTCCTGATTTAGATACATTCATTGAAGTTATGAAGACAATCCCAGATACAAAGCGTGTAACAGTTAAATACCATCATCTTTCAGACCATCATTCACCTCTAGTCACATCTATCTATGTGGATCGTCATTGGTGTAGTGAATTTAGAATTTATCAAAGAAATGATATTACTGGTATTTGGGATTTCACAAATGTCTGTGATCCAATTCCAGCCGAGCCATTAAAACCACATAAAGCTAGATTTATCGATATTGCTACAGAAAACAAAGATTTAAAGATCTTATCCCATTCTTTATGTATGGTCAGCACTGTATCTGCTATTCCATTAGATTCATTATCTGCTGAAACCTTAAAAACTGCAGGTTTAATTATCGATGGTGAAAGTGGGTACGTTATTGTCTCCCGTAGAATTGTTCCTCATGATTGTTTAGATTGTTTTGTTACTATCGCTGATTCTGTCAAGATTCCAGCCACGGTGGAATTCTTACATCCAACTCAAAATTATGCAATTGTCAAATATGATCCAAGTTTAGTTAATGCTGATATTATAACTCCAAAGTTTGCTAATAAAAAAGTCAAACATGGTGAAAAGCTTCAATTTATTGGGTTCACCCAAAACAACAGATTAGTTACGTCTGATACTGTGGTCACTGATATTTCATCTATAAGTATTCCAAGTAATCTGATTCCAAGGTACAGAGCCACTAACTTAGAAGCTATTTCCATTGATTGTAATGTGAGTACTAGATGTAATTCTGGTATCTTGACTGATAATGATGGTACTGTTAGAGCTCTTTGGTTATCATTCCTTGGCGAAAGACAAGAAAATAAAGAAAAAGTTTATTTGATGGGTTTAGATATTGTTAACATTAAGGAAGTTATAACGATATTGAAGAATGGTGGTAAACCACAAGTTAGTATTGTTGATGCCGAATTTGGCTCTATCTCGATCTTGAATGCTAGAATTAGAAGTGTTCCAGAAGAATGGATTGAAAAGATGGAAAAGGAATCTCATAGCCGTTTACAATTTATGACAGTGTCAAGAGTCTCGTATACAACTGCTACTGAAAGATTGGAAACTGGTGATGTCATCTTATCTGTTAATGACAAGATGGTTATTGAGATGGATGATCTTGATGGTGTTACTACACCAGCTGATAAGTATGAGGAATCTCCAATATTGAAATTTAAGGTTGTTCGTGAAGGTCAAGTGTTAGATTTAAACATTGCTACTGTTAATGTTCCTGAAACTGATCGTTTGATTATTTTTGCTGGTTCTATTATTCAGGCTCCCCATCATGCTGTACACCAAGCAATGACAGAAATGCCAAAGGGTGTTTACTGTGTGTTTAGAGGTGAATCATCACCAGCTATTCAATATGGTATTTCATCTACTAATTTTATTACTCATGTTAATGAATTAGAAACCCCTACTATGGATAGTTTCTTAGCTGCTATTAAACAAATTCCAGACAACAGTTATTGTAAGATTAGATTAATGACATATGATAATGTACCATTTGCTATATCTTTAAAGACTAATTATCATTATTTCCCCACTGCAGAATTAAGAAAGAATTTTGAAACTAATAAATGGGTTGAACATGAATACACCAAAGAAGATAAAAAGAACTAAATCATCAAAGTCAATGCTGTTTCACCAAATGTAATCTAGCAATATTTTCTTACGGTATATGTATTATATACATAAATTATTGAAACTAACTATATATTTAATAGATATAGACATTTATTTAAACATTTGAGCTTTTTATTTGACCATCGAAAAGACGAAAATTCATCATTACTTTATTTACAAGGTGCAATTTGCCCATAAGAAAAAGTGTACTCAATGATACGGAAGCAGTCTTTTCAAGTGCTTTATATAGGATGGACTAGCATCCTTTCTACCAGTTAACACTTTCAAAGAACGTTTAGACCATCCACAGTTCCCGTGATTTCTTCCCGCAATCCCACGTTTGTATCCATGGGCATTCTTTCTCCATCTCTTGGCAGTAGCTTTATGTGTCTTCATTAAGTTTCTCGTTAGGATCAAAGATGGTGAATACCCCTTCATCAAACAAGCACCTGTGCTCACTAGTGGGCTAAAAATTGATTTCAGTAGCATTATCTTTCTCTAAATTTGTTTTGTGGTTATATCAATCAAACAATCAGCTGATCTGGCGCTTCTGTATCAGTGTTTATCCTTCGACCGAAGTACCTTACAACTGCCATCAAAGCTTCCTTTAACTCCATTGCTTCATGATTTGTTATTTGTTAAATTTTGTCAGAATAACCAACCCTATCCACTTTGGGAAAAACCCTATCTCATCACATCAATTTGAAAAAAAAAATTTCGATGTTCAAATTCGATTAAAACATATATAAGCAAGAGATGTATGATTACTAAACAAAAATTCAGTATCAAAACAACGTCTTTCCCCAAGTAAAAGTCAATCAAAAGTGCATATGGATAATTGTCAAAGGTGTAAGAAGCAACGTGCTGTGATTAAGTCCAGAAAGGAGACATTCTGTGAAGAATGTTTTGCCAAATTCGTTAGTCTGAAGCAAAGAAAGCGTATGATGGGTGATGATTTTTACCGTGATGTATTTAAAGTCTCATACAATAAAGATGGTACTCATGGTGTTGGTAAAGTTGCTATGGGGTTTGACTTTCAAAGTTCTAGTTTGGTGGCTTTAGACGTTATCATCCAAGTTTTAAGAGAACAAAACAGACAACATAGAGGGAAAGTTGGATTTGAATTGGATCTTGTTTCTATCTATAAAGATGAAGAAAATTTAAATCAGTTCAAGAATTCATGGCAAGAAATTATATCTTCTGAAAGATATTCCGGTGATGACATATTGAATCACATTAAAATTCATTTAATTGATGTTAATACTTTTTACAATGACAAGATTCTAAGGCAAATATTGGTACATAATATTGATTTTAATGCTATGGCTATGAAATGGGAAGAAGATGATAAATTTACTGTCGCAGGATTATTGAAATTGTGTCCCAACAGAAACACAAGAAATGATTTTTGGAATACTATTGTTCAACATACTGTTAAGAAATTTGCTATGCAATCGCATTGTTCTGTCTTAATTTGGGGTCATTCTATGACTAGATTAGCTGATCAAATCCTGGGTATGGTTATTAAAGGTAGAGGTGCTCATGTGGCTTCAAGTTTAGACACTGATAATTTTGATGTGTCTTATGGTGGTTCATTCAAGAATTTATATCCAATGAAGGATATTTTATTGTCTGAGATTGATGCATATACTATTTCCCAAGGTTTGGAGTCATATTTGGTTGATTACACTTTAAGAAGATCATTATTAATCGCAGAAGAAGATGCAAACAAAGATAAGACTAATAGTATGTTAGTTAAGAATATGACCATTAATGAATTAGTACGAAAGTATTATGATGACATGGAAGGTGAATATTCTAATATTGTCTCTACTGTCTTGAGAACTGGTGATAAATTACAAACTCCAGTTAAATATTTAGAAGAAGGTGAATCTGCTAAGAAATGTTCTGTTTGTTCAAATGCTATTTATTCAGATCCATCTTTATGGTTGAGATCTATTACAGTCATTAAAGGTCACCCAATAGAAACTGAAGAGGAACAAGTTTATTACAACCAATGGAAGGAATCGAAAGTTGGTATCGAAACTGAACAATATATGAAGTTGAAGGATACCGTCTGGGAAAATGGTGAAGCCATCCCATTATGTTATGGTTGTACTATTAATTTGAACGGTATTAAAGGTAAGAATATAATATGGCCAAAGAATGATAAAGAAGAACTACAGAATGTCTTAGATGAATATCAGTTGACCGATGATGAAGGTGAAGATATATAATACTGTATAATTAAAAAATAAGTAAATAAAAAGCAATAAGTTAATCTAATTAATGTATTTTTTATATCCCTATAATTATTTGCCGTGAAGGATATTTAAAAGTTGAGAAGAGGCATCCATATTTGAGGAAACAGGTTGTTGCTGTTGATTAGTTGGATGTGTTGGGTGCTTTAACATGCTTAATAAAGAGTTAGAGTCACTTTGTAATTGTTGAGGGACCTGTTGTGGACTCATATTAGTATACAATTGTTGATGTTGTTGTGGTACTGATTGTGGTTGTGGGATTTGAGAATACAACTGAGTTGGTTGTTGCATCTGTTGCTGTGGAGGATTCATTTGAGAATACAATTGTGTTTGTTGAGGTGGCATGGATTGAGGGCTCGTTTGAGAGTATAGTTGTTCTTGAGGCATTGATTGAGGGCTTATTTGGGAATATAACTGTTGTTGAGGCATTGATTGTGGACTCATTTGTGAATATAACTGAGATTGTTGCGCGTTTGGGGATACGATCATTGTTGGATTAGAGTTTGGCTGATTATTTTGATTTGAATGAGACTGTAACATTCTTAGTAGTTCCCCATTAGATGAAGACAGTTTATGTTGAGTAGAGAAATTATTAGCAAAAACTGATTCGTTAAAATGATCGTTTTTAACATATTGGGGTTGTGTTTGTGGAAGGATATTTTCTTGATATTGCTTCTTTGGTTCCTTTAAAGTCGCTAATAATTCGTGAGGATCCGATATAGTTATGCTTACCTCGGGAGATTCTGGAATAACTTCAGCATTCTTCTTCAATAAACCCATTAATTCATTCGTAGTATCTTCAGATTTTTGTAACGATGTCTTAAGGGTATTTGGAGATGTAACTTGAGGGGAAGGAGCGGATCTATTCATTAAGATTGACAAAAGATCTTGTCCTTGTGGTTGTGGCGATACACCCTCCTCTTCTTGAAGGGGTGCCTCTGAAGGAACATCTTCATGGAATGTAGGTTCTTGAGTCTGAGTTGGAGATAAAGGAGAGTTAGATACGTCTTCTAACTTCTCACCTCTCTTTAAGATCTTGAACTTTGGTTTACCAGGATTAGTTAAGGTTGCAATATTTGTATTTGAAACATTCACACTTAAACTGTTTATAGATCTCACACTATCAGACTTTCTTTCTTGATGTGGAACTTCACCTTGAATAAATTGATTTTCATTTAAGATTGAATCTGGAATGGATTCTCTTGATGGAGTTTCATTTTCATTTAATACTTCTAATTGTTCCCCCTCGATTTCGGATTGTGATTCCACTGGAGCATTTTCAATAGCAGATTTAAATTCATCCATTTCATTTTCTGAATCAGAACTATCTTCAAAGTTACTATAATTTTCTTCAGTTTCATCAGTTTCATCATTTTCGTCTGGGGACTGTACCTCTAAGCCTTCAGATGGTTTATAATTTACATTATGACCTTTGTGAGTTGGCTGTGAAGTTAAACTAGGAGTTAAACTATCAGGTTCGTCTTCTTCAATTGAACTATCTTCAAAGATTTCATCGCCTTCATCTTCATGGTCACTGTGGAATGTGTTAACAACAAAATTTTCAGGGATAACATCATTGATCGTTTGTTCATGATTATTTGTAGGTGGATTCTTTAAAAGATTTAATAAATTGTGAGATTTTGTTTCATTAAATTCATCATTAGTTTGTGGAGGAACGGTATTACGATGTAACATTTTCAATAAAGAATCAGATTCATCTTTAGAGGATAAACCTTCTCCTCTTTGTAAAATTCTCATTTTTGGTTTAATCTCTAATGGATCAGGAGATGGAGAAGATTGCAATGAAAGATGAGATACAGATTTCTTTGGGTTTTTCAAAAGAGATAATAATTCATTTGGTTTACTACCATGATCATCGCCAGAGATTAAAGATGGTTTAGATAATGAGTGAACATTTGGAGTTGATGGAACGGTATTTAATTTATCATTAGGTGGGACATTCATATAACCTTGCATGCTCCCTACAAATGGTTGTGGGGGGACAAACCCGGTATTGTTGTTATTAGTATTATTAAATCCAAATGGAGCAAACGGTTGGAACCCCATAGCCCTTATAGTACTTGCTTGTTGTTGTGGTGGAGGTGGGAAAAATGGAATCATTGGATTTTGTTGCATAATTGGTAGATGACCAATATTAGCTGGATTCATTACTGTTGATGGACCAGCCACCATTGGTTGTTGTTGTTCTTCTTCTTCTCCTTTAGCTATTGGTGGTTGAGATGGTGGTAATATTTGTGTTTGATTAGAAGTGTTATTGATTTCACTTGATTGAACAGCAGAATGTAGCATATTTAATAAATCTCTCCCTGGATCAATAGTTTCCTCTTTAGTGATCCCTAATAATAATTTTAATTGTTCTTCTGCATATTCTTTTAATTGATCCTCATTTTTAACTTGTTTTTGATGTCTTACCCACATTGAAATTGGTCTAATCATTGAATTGATTAAATAATATTTAAATGAATGATTACTTCTATAAATATTTTTCGTGACAGTTTTAAAATCAAACCATTTAATCTTTTCAATTTCATTTCTTACTTGTGGTTCAAAATTAAACGTTTCGGGAACATTTTTAATTAAATAAATCTTATAATTCTTGGCCGAGATATTTCTTTCAATAAATTGATCTTCATCAATATAATCAGTTAAATCAAACCCAATTTCTTCTTTCACTTCACGTATACAACAATCAACATCATCTTCATCTTTAGAAATTTTCCCACGAGGGAATGACCATGAATCTGATTCAGTACCTTTCACTAATAAAATTTTATTTAAATCTTCATTGAAAATAGCAGCACCTCTTACAGGGATAGTTTTCTTATATTTAGAAAATTTAGCTAAAGCTTCATCAGCTTTAATATCCCATTTCCATATTAAGGGACATATTTTAATAATTAATTGTGATAAAGATTTAATCTTTAAAGTGGGTAAATTTTGGTTCATTAATTTTATAAAATCTGTATAAAACCAAGAGGCTTCTTCAAAATGAAATAATTCTCTTTCTACAGAAGATAAATCTTCTGGTGGACAATTGATAATAAAACGAACCAATAAGTCTTCAAGGACTCTATCTAACGAGGAAACATTTTCTAATGCGTGTCTTAAGGGTAAAGACATCTTTGTAAATTGGATATGACTGAGTTAGAAATGTTTCAAAGGAAAAATGAAGGTGAAAAAAAAAAGAGAGATGCTATAATAATGCAAAAAAATAAAATAATGAGTTGATATATAAATTGTCTAGCAATACTTGCTTGTTCTAGTTGCTCTTGTATTATGTTGTAACAGTTCCTAACTGAAACTATTTAAGGTATAACCTATCTGTCAAACACTACGTTAACCAAATATCAAAACACTTCTTAATTGTTTAACTTAGAATTGGAATTGCCAAAACGACCATTTTGAAAAATTCGAGAAATTTGAAAATTTAAAAAACGGGTAATCTCGGCGGTTACCCGACTGCTCAATATTTTGAATTAGTAATCCAGCTTACTCAGCGACAACCCTTGTTTTTCTCTCGGACGGATGGGAAATAACATAAATGTTTCAATATAATTTGATAGAGATAGAGAAAGACAATAGCCAATATCCTTATTACGGTGAACTTTTCAGTCAGTTTTGAAGATTATGACCCCATTAATGCGAATAGCGCATCCCCCCCCACGAATCAGAATGCGGTTATTATAAGACACATTGGATCACAATCCCGTAACTCCCGTCAATTGCTCGAGATCTGGCATATATAAAGACAGCATCGAAATAGATAATCAATTTAAGTCTTTAAATATTACTTAGTTTACAGAAGCACATCAAACTACAAAAGTCAAGTAAAAAAAAAAGAACAAAAATGGTCAAGAAAACTTTGAAAAACGTCTTTTTACAAGTCACTGTGGATACCACTCCACAATTTGCTCCTTCTACCACTACCCCAAAGGATATTTTAACTAAGGAAGCTTTAGAATTTATCGTCTTATTACATAGAACTTTTAATGATAGACGTAAAGAATTATTGAAAAGAAGACAAGTTGTTCAACAAGGTTTAGATTCTGGTTCTTATAAATTCCATTTCTTAGAAGAAACTTCTAAGATTAGAAACGAGGTCTCGTGGAGAGGTGCTATTCCAGCTCCTGGTCTTATTGATAGATCTACCGAGATTACTGGTCCTCCATTAAGAAATATGTTAATTAATGCTTTAAACTCTGATGTTAAGACTTACATGACAGATTTTGAAGATTCTTTATCTCCAACTTGGGCTAATATTATTTATGGTCAAGTTAACTTATATGATGCCATTAGAAATCAAGTTAATTTCACCTCTTCAAGGGGGAAAGCTTATAAATTAAATGATGATATTGCCAAATTACCAACTTTAATTGTTAGACCTCGTGGGTGGCATTTAGAAGAAAAACATCTATTAGTAGATGATGAACCAATGAGTGGTTCAATTTTTGATTTTGGTCTTTATTTCTTCCATAATGCTAAAAAATTAATTGAAATTGGTAAAGGCCCATATTTCTATTTACCAAAGATGGAACATCATCTTGAAGCTAAATTATGGAATGATATCTTCTGTGTAGCACAAGATTACCTTGGCATTCCACGTGGTACTATTAGAGCCACTGTCTTAATTGAAACTTTACCAGCTGCATTCCAAATGGAAGAAATCATTTATGAATTAAGAGATCATTCAAGTGGGTTAAATTGTGGACGTTGGGATTATATCTTCTCCACAATCAAGAGATTAAGAAATTTACCTGAACATTTATTACCAAATAGAGATCAGGTGACAATGACTTCACCATTTATGGATGCCTATGTTAAATTATTAATTAATACATGTCATAGAAGAGGTGTTCATGCCATGGGTGGTATGGCTGCTCATATTCCAATTAAAGATGATCCAGAAGCTAATGAAATTGCTATGACTAAAGTTCGTAATGATAAGATTAGAGAATTGACTAATGGTCATGATGGGTCATGGATTGCTCATCCAGCTTTAGCTAAGATTTGTAATGAAGTGTTCATTAATATGGGTACTCCAAATCAAATTTATAAGATCCCAGATTTCTCTACTTTCCAATCAAGTGAATTGACAAACACTACAATCCCAGATGCTAAGATTACTAGTGATGGTATTAGACAAAATTTGGATATTGGGTTACAATATATGGAAGCTTGGATTAGAGGTTCTGGTTGTGTTCCAATCAATAATTTAATGGAAGATGCGGCTACCGCTGAAGTGTCTCGTTGTCAACTATATCAGTGGGTTAAACATGGTGCTACATTAAGTGACACTGGCGATAAAGTGACTCCAGAATTAACATCCAAGATTCTTAATGAACAAGTGGCTAAATTAAAGGCCTCAAGTCCATTAGGTGATAAGAATAAATTTGATGTTGCTGCTAAATATTTCTTACCTGAAATTACTGGTGAACATTTTAGTGAATTCTTAACTTCATTATTATATGATGAAATTGTGACCATTAATTCTACTAATAATGAATATCTTTCTAGTTTAAATGAGTTAAGTAAATTATAAGTTGAGGGACTGACTATTTAGTCAATACTTAAATTGGTTTTGTGTATTTTTTTGTACTTACACCGTTAGTTATATCTAAATAAAAAATAATCAATATATTTCTTATTATACTTTTATTATATTATATCTATAATTTTGCAACATTCGTTTCACCTATGCATTCGGAACGCTGTGTCCCGTGTAGTAATGTTCCATATTAATCGGCCTTCTGTCGTCCATTCTTGTGTAAACACCCACAAAATGAGAAAAGTGGATGAAAATCTCTATATTTGCCTCGGACCGCACCTTTCCGGCTCGCTTGCGGGGTAATTCAATGCCTATCCCGGCAATAAATGGCGAGATATAGGACAATAAAAGGCTCCCTTCCCCAGGTTTTCACGTCACTCTCGTTCTTCCCTTAACAAAAAATATGAGTTAGCCCTGTTTTTGAGGCGTCAGTATTTGTCTTTCCTTATTAACAGAACCTCATTGAATTTCCGAGGGAAATGGCAACTACAGGTATGTTAAAAACGCAAGTTGGACAAACGGCAATGAAGCCCTAGGAAAGTCGGACCAACGGGGAGACAAACGTCGTGCCATGTGTCATCAGAAAACAAACAGCCCGTAATCAGCCCACAGGAAACTTGTAGTAAAATTACCTTTAAAATTTGACAACAATACCCTTTCCAGATAATAAGTGAAGACATTCTTTATTGTTTTCTGTATGCACTGATGAGGAGATACTTTGGGATTTGAAGTTGATTTGATCTTAAACGGAATGGAAGTGATTTTGAAGTGCCCATCACACAATGTCTTGATAACAAGTTAAATCGGAAGGAACACTCTTTGTCAATTTTTAATATATAAGTGGATAAACTGTATATAATTAGATCAGTTTCAAAGATTAAGATAAGAAATTATTTCCTCATTGATTCCAAGCCACCTTTTCTTTTTTTTTTATTATTGATACAACTAACAAAGGGTATACCTTAAGAAAATGATTTCCACACAAAGAGCTCCAATAGTTACTACAAGAACAAGAAGAAGAGAAGACACAATCTCGTCATTAAGCAAACATGACATGTCCAGAATTAGAGTTGATTCCGTCGCATCATCACTTAATAACAGTGATGAAGAAACCAATCACCATCATAAATTAAACATTACTAACTCATTTAACTCTCTATTCTCTTCATTTAGTGTTTTCTCATCACAATCAACCACTTCGACAAAAGATACGGTACCAAGAACTGTTTCTGTTGCTACAATTCCAACCATTGAGCAAACTTTACCGGCAGATAACTTAATCCCACAAACAAAGATTAGAACCATTGTCGATGTACCTTTAGAACAACCAACACAAGAAATTGCTACAAATGCCATTACAACTAAGAGAGCACATAATGAAATTGATCAATTGCCAATTTTCATGACTTTCACAAATCATGGTCGTTGTACTTTGGATTCAAATTTGGTTAAAGTACCAACAAGTAGTTCAGAATCTGTTATCTCCACAATTTCAAAAACTGATCCCAATAAAATTTCTAAATCAATGGTACAATTTGTATATGGTCCAGAATCTACTCAGATTGGGTTAACTCCTTTACCCTTAAATTTACCTACTCAACTAAGAGATATCGAACCAAATTGTCAACCATGTCCAGATAAAAATGGATTATATTCAATTAGGTTAACACCATTTTTGGAATCAATGTCTGCTACTACTAAATCAATCTTATTTTCACCTATTGTAAGAACCGTGGGTCCAAATTCACAATTAGTAATTTGTAGAAGTACAAGATATGTTCAACAAGTGATTTCAAATGTTAATTCACAATATCATCCAATTATATTTGATTCAAATTCAATTTCAAGAATTCATGGATATTTAAAAGTGGATCAATTTGGTAATTGGTATATTCAAGATGTTAAATCTGCCAGTGGCACATTTTTAAATCATGATAGATTAAGTAAATCATCCACCATATCAAACGATTTCATATTACAAAATGGTGATATAATCCAGTTAGGGATGACTCCAGATGATGAAGAGACAAGATCAGCAAATTACAAATGTGTAAGAATTAAAGTAGAATTAAACGATTCATGGAAATTAGATAAAGTTAAATTAGAAAAAGTTGCTACAGAAAGATTAACTAATTTGGTAGACCCAAAGAAGAATGAAACATGTTCAATTTGTCTTTACCCATGTAAACCATGTCAGTCAATTTTCTTAGCTCCATGCGCACATTGTTGGCATTTTAATTGTATTAAGCCATTAATGTTTAAAAACTATCCTCATTTCGTTTGTCCTAATTGTAGAGCAATTATTGATTTGGAAGAAGAAAGAAGTGATGAAGAGGAAGATGATGATAATGATGATTAAATATAGAATTTGCATAATTGTATGATGACATACAATTCCACCAACCACCAGCCTAGCTAGAAAATACGAAAACATAAATTATATATTCATTCAAAGTACTATATAGCTTTACATAACTATGGAATAATGATAAAAAAAATATTTTAAAATGGAATTATAAGCGTTTTTGAATATTAACAATAAATTTTAACAAAAATGCAGCAAAGGTACTCTGTTTTTCTTTATATAAGCAAGTAATACTTACTCATTCATTAAGGAGTCTTAACAAAACATCTTGGACCAGTTCTTTAGCATTACTATTCTCAAAAAATGCATGTTCACCATCCACAATTTTCCACTCTTTTGTCTTAGTTGATATCTTGGTTAATTTTCTTTGCCAATCCCCCCATAAGGACGATTTTTTGATCATTTCTTTGGAACTAACAACACTCAATTTGATATTTCTAATTTTTTCATTAGATTGTAATATATCTCTGTAACTCAATAATGAGCTAGTCACAATTTCTAAAAATTTGGTTCTTAAGAATTTACCTTCGTGTTTCATATCTTTACCATATATTCTCTCCCTGGACCCACGACGTTTAACTAGCCAGGAATAATGTGAATTTAAGCCAATGGTAGACCACATTCCATCCCACCAAATCTTAAAACCTCTTCTCTTGCCAATCTCCTTTTCAATAAACCGATAACTTAATTGAGTGTCACTGTGAGAATCATCACCACTATTATCATCATCATCACCAGGGAATAAACGAGAAAAATATTTCTTCTTCAAAAGTTCTTCGTGCCAAGCTTCAATTAACATTAAACCAGAACATAATTCTCTATTATCACTGACAAAAGTACGAGCAACCAGTCCACCATAATCATAACCAACTACTGTGAATGGACCTTTCAATTTCATTTCTTCTACCAATGCATATCTTAAAGCTTCACTTGAATCTTTTAACGACCAGGGAGCAGATACCGAATCACTTAAACCATATCCAACTCTATCATAAATACAGTATCTGTCAATATGACCAAGGTGATACAATTCTTCTATCCATCTGCCAGACTTATATGACGTATCTTCACCACCATGTTCATATAAGACTATGGGTTGTTGAGAATCTTCTTTATCCACACCATAACATCTCAAATGTATAGACCTTTTGTGCGCTGGATCAATGTAAGTATAATGATTGGTATCGTTAAGATTATGGGTATCAATTGTAAACAAGATTGAATTCAAAGTGATTAAGAATAACAAAATCAGCATACCAATCTTACAAGTATTTCTAAACCCAATGGTAATCCACTCTTTCATAGTGTGTCTATTACCATTATCATCACCATGCAGTTCAGTGATATAATCTTTTAATTTGTATGATTGCATTAAGCTTAACCCAAAAGTTAAAACTAACCAACCAAACACACTCATTGTCAAAAAGTTCATTCTTTTCCTAGTATAATAAGCCATAGATAGTATTAAAAAATTCACCACAGGAACAGATATTAAAAACATATCAATTCTAAAATCCCATTGTGAGAATAATCCAATATCATTGAACCATAAATTGAAACAGTTTCCAATCAATGCAATAAAAAGAAGGAAAACATTTTCAAAGGATTCATTTCTACTTGCAGGTGGAATTAATTCAATAAAAAATTCACTCACAAAGACTCCGACTAAGAAAAGTGTATTGATAAGGACAACAAGGCTTAAAAACCATTTCCAATTATTTAAAAACAACCGATATTCTTTATGAATTTTAAAGCTCAGTTCTTGTTGTGCATATCTTTCAGGGTCTGTATTTGTAGTCCCATTTGGATTTAGTGGAGCTTTCCCTGATCTGTCATTACCTTGTAAAGTATTGTATCCACTACCGTTTTTGGATTGAACTCCAAATTCTCTGTGTGATTTACTTGGACGGTTTACCTTTGAATTTGAAATAAGTGGCTCTGATTCATCCTTGTGTGAGACATTAGAAGTAACTGGAGGGTTGACATTTCTTTCATCTTCGCTATCTACTGTTGATTTCCCAGTTTCTAAGATATTTTCTTCATGAATGGGAAATGCTTCATTGGGAGATGCAATACCTCCATCGTAACTTTTGGAATCCATTTAATATATATTAGTTTGTTTATGCTTCTATGGTGTATTGTGGAACAGTTACCGTAAGGGATTAAAGTGAGATGGCTGCTGCTTAAATAATTCCGAAAGTTTAAAACTTCGTTTTCACCCTTTAAAAAATTGACAAGTAATTTTTTTTGTGAATTGAGGAAGTGCTAAGAAAGAAATAAAAAGGTGTTCGATGATACTAAGACAATAAAAATATCTTATGTATAGAATAACAAGATAAATAAATAATAGTTATATCATATATGTTTGGCTTGTTAAAAAAATCTGTAAGGATAGGTTGAATATCCAGGACAATATTGTTATTTGTGATAATCAACCACTTTAAATTGGACTGTCCCTTGTGATAAAATACCAGGGTCATTTGTTGATGGGTTATTATTATTTTCAAGAGTCTTATATGCAGATGGTGTGGCAGTATTACTGGTTGGTGAACTGTTCTTAGATTTCACTTTACCTCTACCTTTAATGCCTTTATTGGAATTTTTATACAACGAGGCAAAATAATCTAACATGTCCCTTTCTTCTATAGACATATCTTGTGCAGGATCTACTTCAGCTATGCGCTTAGTTAGTTCAGTTAATGTTTCTAAATGAAACTTATTTTGATGTGATTTCATATTACCCAATTGGGTGAAGGTTTTAAAACAATTGTCTAATTTACAAACAAATGGTTTAACATCTCTATGAGTAACTTGATGGGCAGCTAAATTACCCTTTCTTGAAAATTTCTTATGACAAATAGAACATTCAAATGGTTTTTCACCTGTATGTAATCTTTGATGTGTTCTTAAATTACCGCCTTGAGTGAATCTCTTACCACACCAATTACATTCAAATGGTTTCTCACCAAGATGTGATCTCATATGAACTTCTAAATGGGTTAATTGAATGAATTTCTTTTTACAAATGGTGCATTGATGAACCTTGACACCATTGGCACCAATTGGTTTCTCGACACCTCCAAGTAAAGTGGTTCTATCTGGTAAGACACTTGAATCTTCTGTTAAGATCAATTCACCATCCTGTGTGGTGGTAATCTTTTCAGTAACACCATTTTTTCTTGCCTCTAAAATAAGCATCAGTTGATCGATCTTAGTAGAACCTAATAGTTGTCTTGGATCCTTAGCATCAGTAGATGAGAGTCTAGAACCATCAGTAGAAGGTGGTGAATGAATTTTGATATGAGTACAATCAATCAAATGAGCTGGTTTTATGTCGTCTTGATCATTTGTTGATAATGATTTCTTTGGTTTCTTAGGTTTCTTGATTTTTTTACTCTTCTTATTGTGAGTTTCATTTTTGGTTGTAACATTATCAGATTGAAAATTTTTCCGTTTCTTCATATGCTGATTTAATTGTGGTCTTTGATCATTGTCATTATTTTCATTATTAGTTTCAATGGGTTCATTTTCATGTAAATTGGCTATCTCTCTCTCGTGTCTCAAATTATTATCATTAATATTTGACATTAGCTCTTTAAATAATGGTTGTTCACTTTTCACTACTTTATTACCAATGTTATTTGGATTATTTGGAGTGGGATTATTATTACTGTTGTTGAATGACTGTGGCAATGATTGTGAAATATTATCCCATGGATTAGATAAATCAATAGCTGAAGATACTCTAGACAAACCTGATGGAAATATAGGAACATTTGGTTGATGTAATATGGGATGAAAATTTGGTGATTGTGATGCATTTTGTGGTAATAATTGTGGTTGTGGAGATGATTGATGATGAAAGGGATTTGTTGTACCACTACTATTTGAATTAATGCTATTATGTCTTTGAACAGTAGTGTTGTTAGTTGTGGAGTTGTTGTTCGGGTTATTACCACCAGTTGTATTAGCAGGTAATGGTAATGCTGGTACTTCAATAGAATTTCTAATTGATGAATGTCTTGATCTATTGAAAGTGAAATCATTAAAATCTTCCTGAACATTATTAAATTTAATGGAACCATGTCTTGAATTATTTAAAAACGCTTCAAAATCAAAATTTGATACAGTACTTGGTAATCTTGATAAGATCCCATTTGTATTTGTTGAATTTAAGATTGTTGATGAGGTATTATTACCATTATCACCACCAGTAGGAGATGTAACGCCTGGGTTGGTTGAAGTAGATTTAAAATTTGGATTGGTTGTTGGTAACATAGCAGGAGGTTTCATATTAAATTGTGATAAACTTCTAATATTATTGTTGTTATTGTTGTTATTCCCCGTGAGAATACCTGGTGAAGGTAGAGTAATAGAATCATTTCTATTACTCTTGTTGTTATTACTATTATTATTGCTTGTATTTTTAATAATAGGATGTGAAACAGGTTGTTGTGAGAAATAATCTAATTCATTTGGTGTAGTGGAAGAAATATTAGTATTATTATTTGGTGGTAATGATGATGAAGAATCCTTAGGTTCAATCAAAATAGAATTTCTCTTTTGTAAAGAACCAATTAATGGCTGGAATGAAAAATTATTATTAATATCAAATCTTGAATTATTATTGTTGTTATTAAATTGTGGATATAATGATGTGTTTGATGAAGTAGTTGTATTTAAATTTGAAGAGAAGGAAGGTAATTTATTACCGTTATTGATATCATTTAGATTGGTAGGAATATTGATATTATTATTATTATTATTATTATTATTATTAGATGTATGTTTGGTTGAGGCTGATAGAATAGATTGGCCTCGTGATATTGGAGTGATGGTTGTCGGGGTTGTATTACTAATATTATTATTATTATTATTGGCTATCTTTTCCTTCTGTGCATCATTTAAAAATGGAGTTAACGATGATTCTTGTGGCAACGTTGGAGGTGGATGATTTAAATTCATAAACATTCCTATGGAATCTCTTCTAAACCCATTAATTTGGAATCTATTATTTGAATTTGTATTGGTCGCTGTACCATTAGACTCAGTATTTCTAGGCAACATCGATGACTGACTGACAGAAAAAAGAAAAAAGAAAGATAATAAAAAAAAACAGTATTGTAACTAACTTCAGTTAATATCTAGCGGTGTTATTAATTTATATATAAGTTAAAGCACACAGGCTCTATGCCTTTAGTTTTATAGTATGGCAATATTATCAAATATAGACCGATGAACAGATTCAACTTCGATCTGCAGGAATGATGAGTATTACGTATTGACTGTTTATTTAAGATTTTAAGATTTAACAAATTTTTTATTGCAAGAAAAACAAAAAACCGGTTACCTTTGGTGTTGCCATGGAAACCGGCCTCGGAGACGGGGTAACCCACCTTCTCACATTGAAAATTTTCAAAAAACGAAAAAATAGACTTAAAATTTGAGAAGAGTAAACGTTTTGATTGAATTCGATATTGAGTTTGTAGTGATATGAGACAGGTGGGACTGGAGGCTAGTGAAGTGAGTAGCATATTAAGAACAATTCACAGGATGAGTGATATCACTGACAAGAAACAAGAACAAGATGTTGCGATGGAGGGCGGCGAAGCCACTGCCGGTGTGGTAGCAGAACAAACCATCATTGCTCAAAGTGAAGAAGAAGCTCAAGAGGAAGAAGAAGACGATGAAGAAGAAGATTTAGATAAAGAAAAGATCAAGATCCTACCACAAGCCACATCTGAAGACGGTACTTCTGCGTCTTTCCAAATCGCCAATGAAGACCACACTTTAGGTAATGTCTTACGTTATATTATTATGAAGAATCCAGACGTTGAATTCTGTGGTTATTCTATCCCACATCCATCTGAAGACTTTTTAAACATTAGAATCCAAACTTATGGTGACATCACTGCTGTCGATGCTTTAAAGAAGGGGTTACAAGATATGATGGATATGTGCGATGTAGTTGAAGAAAAATTCACACAAAAGATCAGAGAAATGTAAAATTTTCCCATTAAATCTTCTTCATACCAACTCACTGTACTATACTTTACATATATAAATAACTTTATATCATCAATATCATTATAAAAGTCATATATCAATTGCCAAATTCATTAACATCAAAAATTCTCATATTATCATGGAACCTGTAACAACAATATCACTACGTATTTCCCTTTTCGGTAACTCATCGCTTGTCTTTTTTTTTTCTTTTTCTCTTTTGGTGTTTTTTTTTTTCAGCAAAGAAAATTTTTTTTTCTTTCCAAATGGAAATATAATGGAAAATTTTAATATATAAAGAGAGGGCATCGCAAGCGATGAGATAATGTATTTCGTTGTTTTTAATGATTACTTTAATTTCTGTCTTTAATTCTATTCTTAACCTATAACCAATTATCAAATAAAGTATCAAATATGACTTATTCAAGAGACCAACAATTTAACAGATCTAACTACGGTAACCGTGGTGGTGATTTCCGTGGTAGTAGATCTTCCGATAACAATTCTTACAACCGTGGTGGTAATGGTGGCTTCGGTGGTGGTCGGGGTGGTTACGGTTCTAGACCTCCTCGTTCTGAACCACAAGAATTAATTAAACCAGATTGGGATGCTGAATTACCAAATTTACCAACTTTTGAAAAAAATTTCTATATTGAACATGAAACTGTGAGAAATAGATCTGATGATGAAGTTGCCACTTTTAGAAAGGAAAATGAAATGACCATTTCTGGTACTGATATTCCTAAACCAATTACTTCCTTCGATGAAGCTGGTTTCCCAGATTATGTCTTAAATGAAGTTAAAGCTGAAGGTTTTGATAAACCAACTGGTATTCAATGTCAAGGTTGGCCAATGGCTTTATCCGGTAGAGATATGATTGGTGTTGCTGCTACTGGTTCTGGTAAGACTCTTTCTTACTGTTTACCAGGGATTGTTCATATCAATGCTCAACCATTATTACAACCAGGTGATGGTCCAATTGTCTTAGTCTTAGCTCCAACAAGAGAATTAGCTGTCCAAATTCAAAAGGAATGTTCCAAATTCGGTCATTCTTCTAGAATCAGAAACACTTGTGTCTATGGTGGTGTTCCAAAATCTCAACAAATTAGAGATTTACATCGTGGTTCTGAAATTGTTATTGCTACTCCAGGTAGATTAATTGATATGTTAGAGATTGGTAAGACTAATTTAAAGAGAGTTACCTATTTAGTTTTAGATGAAGCTGATAGAATGCTAGATATGGGTTTCGAACCTCAAATTAGAAAGATTGTCGATCAAATTAGACCAGATAGACAAACTTTAATGTGGTCCGCTACTTGGCCAAAGGAAGTTCAAAGATTAGCTGCTGATTATTTACATAACCCAATTCAAGTTCAAATTGGTTCTTTAGAATTAGCTGCTTCTCATAACATTACTCAATTAGTTGAAGTTGTGTCCGATTTCGAAAAGAGAGACCGTTTAGTTAAACATTTAGAAATTGCTTCTGAAGATAAAGAATCCAAGATTTTAATTTTTGCTTCCACCAAGAGAACTTGTGATGAAATTACAAAATATTTAAGAGAAGATGGCTGGCCTGCTTTAGCCATTCACGGTGACAAAGATCAAAGAGAACGTGATTGGGTTTTAAATGAATTCAGAGAAGGTAGATCTCCAATTATGGTTGCTACTGATGTTGCTGCCAGAGGTATTGGTATGTTAAATTTGCATTTTTTTTTATTTTATTACTAACTTTTTTCCATGATGATGTATTTTTTTTTCTTTCAATTATTACAATTTTAAAAGAAACTAATAATATTCCAAAATAATAACGAATCAATGATTAATGATAGGTGTCCTTTGCGACTACCCTAATTTTTTTTCTATTATTTTTTTTTTTGGTTTTTTTTTTTTTTTTTGTTACAGTGATGGAAGTATAAATGAACATGATTAATGAATATTGTATATGACTACTATTATGAATACAGATTCTAATATCAATGATCAATGCGTTTAGGAGGGTTGTTTGTTCGATTGACACGCGTAGGTTGGGTTTTCGATTTTATCGTCGTGTCTTGAAAATATTACCTACTTTTTAAATTAAAGCATTTTTTAAATATTAGATTAAGAGAGATTGGAATGATTGTCCGTTTTAAGCAAAGGTTTAACTTTATTTGGATAAAGTTATTTTCTTTTGAAATTTGAATTAAATTAATTTTAAACCACTGTTTTATTTGTTTGTTGTGAAAAGGGATTTAAAAGTGGTGATGCACTTCAAATTAAGAAAAGTTTCTAGAACAAATAAAACATTAAAATAAATAAAATAACGGCAATACTATTTTCCTTTTTTAATATAATAGTATGAACAATTATAATCATCTTCTTTTATTTTTTTGAAGCTTCTCTTATCAACTATTTCGACAGTTTTATTTACAAAGGTGGTTCTTTGGATTAAACATGTTTAAATTAAATTGATAAGAAAAGTATAAGATAAACGGAGATGGTTATTGTACAATAATTAATCTGTATAATATTTATCTTTTTTATTCTTTTAATAATAATATCTTTTATTGCTGTACAACTATTGTCTTTTTCTTTTAAAGGATTTCAATAATTAATGTAATAATCTTGCTAACATAAGAGAAAGAGAAGGGAAAGGCTCCAAGGGAAGAAAGTTAAATTTCAAATATTTCAAAGAATTATTTTACTAACAATTTGTTTTTTTCATTGAGATGAACTATTTCATTTTCAATTTCTTAATTAATTTATTACAGATGTTAAGGGTATTAACTTCGTTATTAACTATGATATGCCAGGTAACATTGAAGATTATGTTCATAGAATTGGTAGAACTGGTAGAGCTGGTGCCACTGGTACTGCTATTTCCTTTTTTACTGAAGAAAACAAATCTTTAGGTGCTTCTTTAATCTCCATTATGAGAGAAGCTAAACAAAATATTCCAGAACCATTATTAAAATACGACAGAAGACCAAGAGGTCCACATCCAAGATATGGTGGTAATGGTGGTTACGGTGGCCGTGGTGGTCGTGGTGGCCGTGGTGGTTTCCGTAGAGGTGGTTACGGTGGTCGTGGAGGTAACGGTGGTGGTTACAGACAACAAAGAGATTCTGGTTGGGGTAATAGACGTTAAAAGATGTCTTGCCTTAAAGCTTAATCCCTTTTTGTTCAACCCATTATAATTAAACTACACTCCAAGCACATCAATATGTAATCATTGTATACTATAATTTTATTTAACTTACTCCTTTATAAAAAATTTTGTTGATAGAACTAAATCAAAATAATATGTTTTTTAGCTGATTATATTTTCATATTGTAATAATTATAATCTCAAAAAGTAAAAAATAGACTAGAGCTTTTGAAATTGTATGTTTATAAGTAAATAGTATTAAAGAAGATATTTTGAAAAACGTTGTAATATATAATATATAGATGTAAAAAGATGGTAAATTTTTGAGTTGAATATAATGTTATAAAGAGAGTTGTATGCTTTTTTTTGTTTCCTTGTTTAAGAATAGATTGTAAATTTCTAATTATTATCAATCGTTTAAAACATAGTACCCCACAATCAAACAAACAATGGCTAAAAGTAAAGCTAGAGTTGGGTTACCTTGAGATTTCTTTACTTTTTCAGTTGGTTTAGTAACTTTCTGTAATAATGGTTTACTTGATGGATCCATATCACCAATATATTTACTCTTTAAAATCTTAAGAGCATCTTCAGAATGGCCAATATCTAAGAAATTTTCAGTGGCATCACCACCAGCATTTTCGAAAATGATTTCTTCACCACCTGGATGTTCATCTAAGAAACCGGTAATGTTATAAACTTTACTAGCAATGACAACCCAAGCGTCTTTAACTTGGTTATGTTTGGCAACTTCTTCATAAGTGTAAATAGCAGTAGACATTGTAATTGTATGTGTAAGTGTATGTGTAAGTGTACGTGTGGTTAGTTGTTGTCTTATCTTATTAATCAATGTTTCGAGGTGAATTACTAACACGATTTGATATTGACAGTTTTATATAAGTTTCGAGATTTTTCAAGAAGTTAAAAGAAAAGAGAAAAGTTTAAAAGAGTAGTGAAAAAACTTAGCGGAAAAAAGAAACTGAGAGTGAATAGAATGAAAAAATTCTCATAACGTAAATAAACAGACCACACTCAGGTCAGTTTTAACCAACTAAAAAGGTAATCTAGGTATATCGTTTGCCGGCAACTGACCATAATAAAGTGCTGGAATATAATAAACGTTTGTTTTCAGATCAATTCTTCGAAGTTTCCGTTAAACAAAACGAAACAAAGCAATAATAATAATAATACGGTTTGTTTGACCGATACAAAGTTTTTTTGGAATCTGCAAAATTCGTTAAATTTAAGTGGAGATGAGGAGATATTCGGGCCAAATTAAGTTTAACTCCGAGGACTCTGGCCCTATTAAAAGTTGCTAGGGTTCCTTAAATCTCTTCAAAGGGTTTTGTAAAAGATTCTCCAGGGCTTATCTAGTTTAGTTTTAAATATGAAATTACTATTGTACATTGACAGATACACATTACCTACTTTATTAAACTACATGTATATTTTATATTATTTGGGTAGTTTCAAGGAGATATCTACCATTTGAAATCAATACCGGCATCCTTTAATTTGGTCATTCTTTCCTCATGTCTAATGGCAGCAGCATCTTCAATTTCTTTAGAGTTTTTCTTAAATTCAGCTTCATTGAACACTCTCTTCTTATATTTAAATAATTTTTCAATCTTAGCACCTTTGCCCATTAAACGAACTTGTAAAAGATGGCCCATAAGTAAATAATTGTTCATGGTTTCTTGAGCAATCTTAGCATCATCTTTATTGGCAAATTCTATAAACCCATAATGTCTAGAATTACCAGTCTTCTTATTTCTGGCTAATCTAACTTCTTTCAAATCACCAAATTGAGAAAAATATTTGCTTAATTCTTTTTCATGGAACCCATGTGGTAATCTACTAACATATATGATTGGAGAATATTCATCGTTACCATTTTTATTCTTTTTAGATTCATTTTCTAATTGTTGTTGCTTCTTTTTCTTTAAATCTAATTTCTTGATTGTATGTTGTTTCTTGTTAGATTCTTCTTCTAAATCAGATAAACCTTCCATTTCATCTTCAGAAGATGAAGAGTTGTTTTCAACTTGAACAGTTTCATCAATCTTTTCTTGTTCCTTAGAGACACTTGGCTTAGTATTCTTCTTGATAGCAGTTGCAGATTTGGCCATTTCTATATTAACTATCTGTGTGTTCTAAATTATCTTCTAACGAGTCTATAATCGATCAATCATTCAAACAATATGCGTCTTCACTATACATCTAATTATTTCAATAGCTCATCGCTTCGTTTTTAGTTTTTCATTAGCAAGTTTTAATTTTTTCTTGCACCAAAAATTTTCAATCGCTATTGACGAGATTACCATAGTAAAAGTTATAAGCTCATCGGTATTGTTAATGCTGTATGTATGGTCTATAAGATAGTAGATATCTTTGTAAATACATATATATTAATGACAGTAATTCATCATGTTCAAAAGTTCGTTTATTCATTATTCTATATAAGTTCAAAACTAATTATTTTTATCTAGCTACTCTAACTTACTCTTAGCTTTAGCAGTAGCAATGGCAGCATTAGCCAATCTTCTAGCTTTAACATCTTCATCAGAACCAGCTTCCCATCTGTTTTTGAAATCCCAATTCATTTCTTCACCCTTGGATAAAAAGGAGGTATTACCATTCATGACTAAATTCCATTCACCAGAATAGAAGTCTTTACCCTCTGGTCTCTTTACGCAATCAAATCTATCAATAGCGCAACTACCATTTCTAATCATAGTGCCCTTATCATCAATTGCTAATTTAGCATTTGGAAATTTTAATAGATTCATACCTAATGCAGCTTTACTAGCAGCATGGGTGACAAGCATGACAGTTTCCACTTCAGGAAATTGAGCCTCGACTTGAGAAATGAAAAGAGGCCAGAATTCATTGCATCTTTTGTAAATATCTTCTTCAGTTTCACCTTGTTGACATGGAATCTTAACATCGTTCCATGAATCAGAGATAAGGTTTGGGAAAAATGTCTTAATAACTTCATTACTACGTGGGATTGGAATCACTTCTCTATCTGGTCTAAACCATTCACCAATCCCCCTTTCAATAAATAATGGGATATCTAAGGCTAATTTTGTTGGTTTCGCAGTTTGTAAACAACGATAAAATGGTGATGAAAAGGCAAGTTCAGGCTTAACATCTAAACCTTTTACATATGTAGCTAGTTCTTCGGCTTGTTCTAACCCATGAGGAGCTAATGGAACGTCATCAATCACACCAGTTGGTGGAGCTGGATATGGACCAGTAGGTAACCAGTTGGATCTGTACCCATGCCTAGCAATATAAACAGTCTTAATAGCCATGGTTGTATTTCTTTTTTTTTTTGGTACTATGTGTATTACACTCAATAAAATGATCTTAATGTATCAAAAGTAATGTCCAAAGACAATAGTGTTGATTTTGTATCATTAAATCTTTATAATCACCTACTATTAGTAAAATGTAACTGCAAGATTACTTTATTATATTTTTCAATACTATTTCATTTATATCAACTGTTTTTTTTTTCTTGTCTCTAAATTTTGCCCATTGTTTATTTACATCATACACGAGGGTTTTTCCATAGATAAGGTAACTCCATTAGGAAACAGGTTCAAGTTAAAAGAAGAATGTGAAGGAGAGGCAGCACTAAAACTTATGATTTGAGCTAGTTATACGTGATTATAAAGAGTTGGAACCAAACCAAACTGTAGAGGACTACAGACTCTAAAGATATTGAAAAAACTGAATGTAAATTACGTCATTTGAGAAAGAGCTAATTCACTATCTAAAAGAAATGAAAACAAAAATCTATCAAATGTCTTGTATATGTGTGTCTATGGAAATGCATAATTATATTATAAAAGAAAATCTATTTATTTATGGTAATCTTATTGAGAACGGGCTTCTTGGATGGAACAGGGGGTGGAGCCTTCCCGTTGTCCTTGGATGATGATGCAGACGATGGCGGTGGGCCTGCTTTTAATATGGTTGGTTTTGATCTTGGAACTGGAGGTAATCTTGGTGATCTAGTATTCTTAATGGAGTCATTTTTTGGTGGTGAATTGGAATCTATGACCATCTCTAAAATTGATGATTCCTCTTCATCCGAACCATGACTCATTAACAATGAATCTTCTCTTACTAATAAAGAATCCTCATAATCAGGAACTTCTTCAGGTAAGTCAGTAGACACTTTTGAAGCTGGTTTACGGTGTTGTGGAATTGCTGGGACTGGTCTCTTCTTCAATTCACTATTGATTGAAGTGGTAGATGGATGACTGTTCAAAGTCTTCATTTCCAAAGCGTCGGAATTGGCTCCTATACTGGAATGACTTTTCAACGATACAGATGATCTTGATTCAGGTGGTGGTGGCGGTTGGGTATGTAATTGTGCCAATGATGAGCTTGATGTAATTGGTCTTGGTTCCAGCATAGTCATATCCACATTAGACTTACGTTTTGGAATGGGAGGTGGAGTAGGAGATATTTTCCTATTACTCTCTTCACTTCTTAAACTATTAGATGAAGGTTGTTTAGTAATAATGTTAGCTTCCGGGGATGACAAAACTTTATAAGATGACCCTTGTTCCAGCAACGTTTTAGGACGAGGGTCAATATTTATCAAATCAATGCTTCTTCTCTCCCTTGGAACAGGTGGCGGCTTAAGGTTTCTTGGAACGATATGATTATGCTTTTTAGAATCGATTCTAAATTGATTAGATAACAGCAACTTTTCAGCCTCATCTACAAAGGCAACTTTAGCTCGATAAGCTGCAAAAACCGGCTTGTGATCACTTAGTTTCAGTGGAGCATCAGAATATGCTAATGGAGAAAGGTTATTACCCTTATAAACAATTCTATCAGTCCAAGAAGGAGTTCTAGCTTTTTCAGATGTATCATACATATCTGTCCCAACATCATATTTGTACGTTGGATGGAATTGCAAAGTTGGTTCACAGAAATCGTGAAATATTTGGCCTGAATTGATCACTTGTGTTAATTGATCATATTTCAGCAAACGTTCTATATAATTTGGTTGTTGATCAGATAATTCACTTCTCACCTCTAAATTGTCTAATGAAATTCTATAATTAAGATCACCTAACCAAAAGATAGAATCATGTTGTGGTATTTTTCTTCCTCCAGCAAAAGAAATACTTTTGTTAATTGACATATAATCGTTTCCTCTTTCTTCTACGTTATTAACACCTGCCGATAAATGAGCGTTAACAAAACAAAATGATGTATCAGAATACTTGAATCTAATGGCAACAGCACCCTTATTACCAGTCATCCCTTTAAACCCAGTTTTCTTTGTAGACCCTTCTACTTGTTTGACGTGGTTGACTTTATCTTCTTTAACAAATAGAAGAATGATTAAAGATGCCATTTGTTCGGCTCTTAAAAGAATATATTTTTCACCATATTGATTCAAACAATCAGTAACTAAATTCTTCCAAAAAGAACTCTTAGAATAATCAACATTTAAGATGGAACCAGCGGTTAATTCAATGACTTCTTGTAAACCTAAAACTACAATATCAGGTTTGAATTTACTACCAATGGGGAAAAGCCATTCAGATAGATCAGCATGTTTATTGCCTCTCCCACTAACATTATATGTACCAACAAATAAATTCATATTAGAGTATGTGGTAAATTTGGAAGAAACTTGTTCTAATCTTTCGGTGATGTAATTATTTTCTGGATCGTAAATTTGGACTGGATGTTGATCAGGTAATCTACCTAATAAACCATCGATGTTCTGTTGTTTACCTTTATCGACAAAATTGTTAATATATAATCTACTAACAGATTTGGTAGCATCTGAGATCGCACCAGCAAATGACATCTTACCCTTTCTTGTGAAGGAAGACTTTAGAGCATTCGTCCCAGCATATATTTGTGATATTTGGTCGCCATGATTAGCCCATAAGACATTATGTTTTTGCATATATTCCGATTCGTTATTGATTTGATGCGAATGTAAGATATCGAAATCTAAAAGAAACAATTTGAAAGTTTCATGTGAAATCAATTGTTGGACTAAATTAGTTCTGTCTAAACAATCTAAACAATTTGTTCTAAAACAACCTTTTTGTTCAGAAATAACTCTATTTTCTCTAACATCAAACGAAAAGTAACCACTATCTAACATGGTAGACTTAATTGATGGTAGTAACTTTCTAGCAGCCAAAAACCCTTCTTGCGATGTTTCTCTATGGAAATCGAATTCAGTGAGAAGTACTTCATTACCTAATTTAACACTTTTCGAAACAGATAATTGTCTTCTATATCTTTTAGTTAATTCCCATTCAGATGGCTTATCAGAAAGTAAATTGACAACATGAATAGTACCATATCTATCCACCAAATGTTTAAAATGAGTATCAAATGCATGTTGTGTGGCTTCCACTGATCTTGTTATTTGGATCTTTGGATTAATTAATGATGCATCTTGTTCCCAAAAGATAGGAACACTACCTCTGACTTGTGTATAAGAATAGCAATATTCATTTGAATACATTATATATTCAGTCTCAACAAAATTAGCCACATAACCTTCATCATTGATACCACGAACATTATATCTTGTCCCCGCTCTCTTCCAACTTTGTTTTGACACAATTGTCATGGAGACTTTCCAATCTCTAATATATGTTATGACAGTTTCAGCAAAACCTCTAATAACGGTGGTAAGAAATCCTTCATCATCTAGGATTTGTCTTGTAGGTTGATCTAATCTATCTCTATAAGATATAATTTCATTAAGCATAAAATCATTCCACATAAACTCACGTTTGAAATTATCGTTACTTAATGTATGATTGTTTAATCCACGTTCTTGTAAAATTGATGTTAAATCAAAATCTGTACTATAGTAAAATGAACCATTAGATAATAATTTCTTATATTGAAAACATGGATGTTGTTGTAATGGAGCGGTTTCATTATCATAATCTCCTGGAATTGAATTATCATTAACCTGTTGATCTAATGGTCTCCCTTGTGCATCTAATTCCATAAAGTCCCATCTTGAATCACTTAAACAATAAAAATCTACTGCATAAATCTTATTAACATTTTCGCCAGGTATTGGTGATGCCACTTTTGCAGAACCAGTGATTGTAGCAATAAAAATATTATTTTCTACTTCAATAAGACCAATGAATCCATGAATTTCATGATGAGTTAATTTTCTGAAACCATGGTTTTTCAATTCTTCTTTATGTATTAAATCTAATGAACATGATATATTATTACTGGTAAAGTTACTATAATTGTCTGGATTTGATAATTGAAAGATTAAAGCATATGAATTTGATACTAATGCAATTTTTCTTTCGTCATTACTATTTGAGACGTAAATCCACATTTCGTAATCTTTAATTTATATGGTTTATAATGACAAATGGGGTTTATAATGACAAATGAGGTTTATAATGATGAATGGATGGTTATTCTAATATATATAATACTGTAAACTTAAACAATTTTATTCCAGTCTTTTCTTTTTGGGTTATTTAATTTTAAAATGGTTATTTTCATAATGATTAAAGAAATATCAAATTTCAAATTTTGACAAGTGTAAAAATAATATAGCTCTCGTAAAAAAGAACTACGTAATAAATATTATGAATAAGAATTCTAGTAAAGAAATAGACTTAAAAGGATCTATATATACATAAATAATGATTAAAGAATGTTTTAAAAGATTTATTCTTTCTTTTTTTATAAAAGTACAAAATGATTTTATACAAAAGGATTAAGTTTAATTGACAGAAACTTCACCAGATCTAATAGCATTGTTAACAGCAGAGAAAATGGCTCTCACGGAAGAATCAGAAACATCTTCAGCAACACCAATACCCCATTTGTAACATTTTTCATTATCAGATTCACGTTTATAAGTTAAATTAACATAAGAAGCAGCTTGAGTGGTAGAACCAGAACCTAAAGAATGTTCAGTATAATTAGACACAGCAAATCTACAGTTTAATAATTTGGAAACAGCATCGACTAAAGAAGAAATTGGACCATTACCAGTACCTTCAATATTTTGTTCTTTACCATTAACCTTAACGTTGGCCTTTAAGATTCTACGTTCAGTACCAAATTTTTGAACATCATAATCAATTAATTCAATAGTATTAGCAAATTCGTTGTTATAATTGTAGTGTTCTTTTAATACATTAGTAATTTCTTCAGCTTTTAATTCTCTACCTAATTTATCAGCATTAGTCTGAACAACATTAGAGAATTCAATTTGCATTGGTCTTGGTAAATCTAAACCTAAGGATCTTAAGATAACCCAAGCGGCACCACCTTTACCAGATTGAGAATTGACTCTAATAACAGCTTCATAATCTCTACCAATATCCTTTGGATCTAATGGTAAATATGGAATTCTCCAACGTTCATCTTTAATACCTTGAGCTTTATTCTTTTCACGTAAAGCGAAACCTTTCTTAATAGCATCTTGATGAGAACCAGAGAAGGCAGATACAACAAGATCACCACCATATGGAGCTCTTTGTGGTACAGGAATCTTATTACAACGTTCCACAATTTCTTTAATGGCATTCATATCAGAGAAATCTAAATTTGGTGGTACACCTTGAGTGTACATATTTAACCCAACGGTAACAATATCAACGTTACCAGTACGTTCACCATTACCAAAGATACAACCCTCGACACGATCAGCACCAGCTAATAAACCTAATTCAGTGGCAGCAACGGCACAACCTCTATCATTATGAACATGTGTGGAAATACAAATCTTTTCACGTTCAGTGATATGATTTGAAAAATATTCAATTTGATCAGCATAAATATTTGGTGTTGCGACTTCAATAGTAGCTGGTAAATTAAAAATAATTGGATTCTCGACAGTTGGCTCCCAAGCGTTCTTGACAGCTTCACAAATAGCGACAGCAAAATCTGTTGGTGTATCACTAAAACATTCTGGAGAAAATTCATATGACCAACGAGTAGCACTTTGTTTTGGATCATCTTTAGTTAATTTTCTGACTAATTTTGTAGCCTCGACAGCTTTCACAATAGCTTCTTCTTGTGACATATTAAAGACAATTTCTCTAAACATATCACTTGTAGCTAAATAAGTATGGATAGTAGCTCTCTTAGCACCAGATAAAGCTTCGACAGTTCTTTTGATAAGATGTTCACGAGATTGAACTAAAGCTTGAATGGTAACATCATCTGGACAATTTTCCACCGCGTATCTAGTAAAATCAAAATCAGTTTGTGAAGCAGATGGGAATGCCACTTCAATTTCTTTAAACCCCATTGAGACTAATTTTTGAAAATATTCTTTTTTTTGATCTACAGACATTGGATCAGGTAATGATTGATTCCCATCTCTTAAATCTGTTGATAACCATCTTGGAGCCTTTGTAATTCTATTATTTGGCCATTTTCTTTCAGTTAAATGTGGAGCAATAAATGGTTTATATTTTTTAGATGGATCCTTTAACATATTTTTGTAAGTTGTTTTAAATGCAGGAATAGATCTTGTTGATCTAGTTAAATGCTCAGCAAGAGCCACTATGGATTGTTTAACCATAATGCTGTTTTTGGGTGGGTTTTTGAGTATATATATGTGTCTAAGTAATCTTAGAAGGGTAAAAAGAATAGGAAGTAAGTTTATAGATTAAGATAGCTTTATATATATAAAATTGTAAAAAAAAGTAAAGGCATGAGATGAGTAATAAAAAGAACGAAATCACCAAAAAAAAAAAAATCGAGGCCGTGAAAGGTACTTTGAAATGCTGGTTGAAATATTTAAAAGAGATATTTAGAATAAGAGATATATTTGATATAATTTATAAAGGGATATTACAATTTTTCAAGATAATTTATAGTATATTTAATGTTGTATATTATTGGATTAATGATTATAAGAGTTCCATAGAGTCGTTAGGACATGGGTTTATTAAATCTTGTTCTTTTGGGTAAGTTAAGCTACTAGTATTTGAAATTAACAGAGCCTGGCTGGTTCCTCTTTAACTATATTAAGCATTGTAATAATAATATGAGGATATAAAGAAAAGATACGCAATAATGAATCTTACGCCGGTGAAAAATTTATTTATTAAGGATAGACAAAGGAGTCATGGCCGGTAACGCTGTGATTTTTTGGGAGACACCGGTGGTTGAGAACAATAATAACACATTAAATGACTGGTTTTCTTGATGTCATAAATTCTTTTGTTTCTTTAATAATTTTTTGTGGTTTGCTGAGAAGGGAAAAACTGGCTGTTTTGGGAAATTCTGAGATCTTGGAAACGTTACCCTGACATGCAAATGTTACCCGCACAAACCAAACGCAGACACCCAGACACCCACGGACTTTTTTGTTTGCCACGTGACATTGCAGGTATGCAAAATTTCCTAAAAACTGTGGCTCTCATTTTTTGGCCTAATACTGAAATTTTTCTCAATAAATAAACAAAAACTGTGTGAAAAATAATTTAACAAAAGGCAATTACCCATTGAATAATAAATAATAAATAAATGTTGAATTGAATTATACATCGTGAATTTTGACACTTGAGAATTTATGATTTTATCCATTTTAATAGTCATCATCAAACATTTAAATAAATAAGAATATTATTTACTATTCAAGAATATATCTTTTATAAATAATTGGTTATCATCAAGTTAGTAACCAGATCAAATTGATTTACCTTAAATAGGGAAAAAACAAAAACACTAACATATATAATTTTACAAAGACGTGACACACTATTATAAAATTGATAATGAGTGAGAATAGTAATAATACCTATAATAATGAATTTAATTCATTGTATAATGGTATTAAAGATGATAAGGATAAAAATGATAAGAAATCAAATGATTCAAACATATTTGGTGATGATGAAGATAATCATGATCATAATAATAATAATAATAATAATAACAATAACAATGATGATATTACTCCAAGTATTCTTTTAGAACAATTAGCTTATGTTGATAATTTTATGTTAAATAATAGTAATCAAGATTTTAGAGATATTGATACATGGATATTAAATGAAAATAATAACAGTAATAATAATAATAGTGAAAATGATTCAACTACAAATAAAAATAATAATAGTGATATTAAACCATTGACAACAAATGGTATATTTGATAGTAATAATAATAGTAATATTTCACATGATCTAAATTCTTTCTTAGTAGATGAACAATTAGCTGCTGAATTAAGTGCTTTTACTGATACAAATTTTATGTTCCCAGATGAAGATAAATCAAATTTACCAAATAATAGTGATGATGATAATGAAAGTGAAAATGATCAAAATAATAATAATAATAATAATAATAATAATAATACGTTCAATAATATTGATGATAATCAAAATGATAGTAATAATAATGATAAGAAAAAGAGTTCACATTATCTTTCTCAAAGGAAAAACACTTTCTTAACTTCACAATATGATCATTCAAAATCAAGATTTTCTTCAAGAAGAAATAAATTAAGTAATAGTAATAATAATAATAATAATGATAATAACTCGCCAAGTGATAATAATAATACAAATATTGAAATTTCAACTTTTTCTTCAGAAGGAAATTCCCCAATTACACAACAATCACGACAGACCAATATTATCAATAACACTAATAGATCAAATTCTATAAGAAGTTCATTTGATCTTCATAATCCATCAGTACCATCTCCATTATCTTTAATCAAATCAATTAATGAAAATAAACAACCTACATCAAATAAAAACAATAATAACAGTAATAATAATAATAATAAAGCACCAATACCGAATACAACAGTATCGACTCCCAAAATTCAAATGCCTGATTATTCAAAGATATCCACTGAATCTTTAGTTGCATTATTACCTCGAGTGACAATCCCAAAATCAGTAAATAACATGTTAATTAAAGCTGGATTTTCAAAAGATCAAATTATTGCATTATCTGCTATTATGGCACATTATGAACAACAAAAATTAAATGGTAATATTAATACTAATAATGATAATATAACAAATGATAATAATAATACTGAAATTTTAGCCAAATTAAATAAATTAAATGATAGTAATCCAGTTAAATTAAGTTCAATGATTTTGGTCGGATTAATGGATAATATTGAATTAGAAAATAAAATTAAATCTTCAAATGATTCAACTAATAACAATAATATTAGTAATAATAACAATAAACCATCAAGTAAAGATGAAATTTTATCATTAATCGAAGCTGGTAATAAAGAAGTTAATGAATTGAAAAATAAATTAGATAAAAAAATTATTAGAACACAAAAATTGAAAGAAGAAATGAATAATATGGTTGATGATTCTAATATTAGTTATAGTAATATCAATAACGGTAATAATTCCATAGATGATAAGAATTCCAGGAAAAGATCATTCATTGAAACAGAAAGTGATAATCAAGAAACTGAAGAACTCTCAACAGATAATAATAGTTCTAGTACACATTCCAAATCAACAACAATAAAGACTACTCAAAGAAAGAAGATAAAAGAAAAAGAATTAGAAAATACTATTCAAGAATTAAGATCGCTAGCGTCATCGTTAGAGAGTAA
Source organism: Monosporozyma unispora (assembly GCA_003708525.3). Taxonomy (NCBI): domain Eukaryota; kingdom Fungi; phylum Ascomycota; class Saccharomycetes; order Saccharomycetales; family Saccharomycetaceae; genus Monosporozyma; species Monosporozyma unispora. Next base: position 29,758 of record PPON03000061.1, on the reverse strand, counting down.
AATTGATACATTACAATTAGAGAATAGATTATTGAAAGATCTAGTAGTAAATTCGGGTGAACAAGAAGGTATTGAAAAGGCAGAACATATAAAGCAAAATCTTTTAAAAAAATTTAACAAAGATTAAATAATTTTATTATAGTTGTAATTATTATTTTCATTAAGTTTATAGATTTGATTAATAACTTTATTTAATAGACTCATTGGAGTGAAACATTTATAAAGGTTGTTCTATAATTCAATAAGTTATTTGTTTAACTTATCCTATTTTTGAAGTAAGACAATTATCCCAAAAGGAACATTGGTGGTAATGAAAACATAAAAACAAATAATGCATGTTAATTCATTAATAACACACATATTTGGTATATTCCAAAAAATAAAATATAATATAATCAATTAATCTTGTATCCCATACTAAGTTAAGTTAATACTTTTTTTCGCCACCAATCCTTTTATATCACTCTTATGACAACAAATATAATAGTAAATTATTTTAAATATTGCAGAGAATTTTTTTGCAGGTGTCTACAAAAGAATTAGAAAATTCAATGGTTTAATTTACCCAGTATATAAACTACAAACTGTTGCTATTTTTGACAAAACTATTATCATTTATCCTGGTTTCCTAGGATTCGTTTTAAAGTTAATGACCAAAATTAAAGATTTATACAAAAAGTAAAATTTGACTCCAATTTTTTTGTCTATTACACCTCAAAATCTTCACAAGATTGACAATCATTCATTCTCTAAGACTAAACAAACCCTGTCAAATATATTCAACAGAGAGCAAACTCTCTATTCGATGATAAATAGTTGGAAAACTCGCTTTCTATTTTTCTTAAGAGTTATCATAATCAACTTAATATGTTCTCACATCTGAACTTTACCAATAGTAAAAAAAAGTTAGCCCATAGTTAACTATGATTTATCCTAAGGAAAAGAGTAAAGATACAATTTGTATCAGAGTACTTACTCCAAAATTTTTTTTTTCTGTTTTTGTTAAGTTCTTGAGAAGATCATTTTGTGAATATTCTAATATTGAGTACAGTCGCCTGTTAAGTCATTCATTAAGGATGAGGTAAATGAGTCATTGGTTAATAAGGAGTTATTGTGTAACATTCTTTCTGTTGGAAAACATAGAAGAAATATAGTGGTAAAGTAAAGTATTAATTTCTTATTAATGTTAAAAGGCTATAATAATATTAACTTAGCATTAGCTCATCGAAAGAGTAGATATGGTGATGACAGAGTGACCCTGACATTAAGAATGGAGAAATCCTATTTTTCAATATTGAATTTTTTCACAAAATACAGTGCGCTTTGCGAAATGACAAAATCTAAGATATGATTAAATTAAAGCAATTTGTTGGAATATGAGATTAATTAATGTCATATTCATTATAATTGATCTAATTCAGTGATTCCATAATCCTCTACATTGTGTGTGGGTGATATCACTACACTATGGAAATGGATTTTTCACTATTTTCAATATTTCAAATTAAGAAAATTGATAAAAGATTTAATATATAAGATAGATATAATGTATTATATACATGTTTAGAGGTACTCTTGTACTAATAAAACCAGAGATTGATACACAAGTATGACGTACACCACACCAGACGCCAAAAGCTCTGGATTCCAACACAATTAAATAGATATAAGTAACTATATACAGTCCTTCTTGGATTAAAAAAACCAGATCAATTTATCACAAAATAATATGATGGAAAGCCAAGGTAAATGCCTTGCTATTAATAAAGACTTTCTTTTGTCATAGACATTGGTAAGAATAGTGCAAAAGAAATAAACATAGCTTTTAGAATTAGCCATGTCCCTTAATTATTTTGGAAGAAGATTAACTTCAAATATATAACTAGTGTGTTGAGAACAAAGTGTGTATCATCACATACCACAGTGTGTCACACAGTAAATAATTGTGCATCGAAAACATATTTTCACATGAGTGAAAAATATATATAACAGAGCGTTGAAATCTCTTCTTCTATGAAATGTATAATATTGTATATAACTCTTATGTACAAAGAAGTGAAGACTTACGTTATTTTAAATAGTCATAAAGTAATTAAAGTTACACTACATATATATAATGAATAGTTTGAACGTGACCTTCGGTCAGACCCTACACAATTTACATAGTGTGACGGTAATGTAATAATAAAAATGTGAGACCTTGCCATTGTTGCATAAAGCAATGGTGAGCTCTTTTGTGGATCATATGCATAGTAAATATTACTGAAAGATTTTGAACCATAGTAAAGATATATGAAATTGACCATTTTAATAATCTGAGAGGAATAAAGAGGGGTTAAAAGATTGCGGGTTGTATAGGAATTAATTGGAGAAAAGCTCTTTGGACAGCAAGAAATAAATTAATAAGATGGCAGGTGCCTAAATAAACTCTACTTTTAAAAATTAATTGTTTTTTCAAAATTAAATTTTGGTGCTTTGGTAGCTCAGTCGGAAGAGCGTCAGTCTCATAATCTGAAGGTCGAGAGTTCGAACCTCCCCCAGAGCATTTTTTTTTGCTTTTGTAATTATTCTTTTTGCTGTTGTAATATACCTAAGCTGACACAGTATGAAGATTCAATTCTAAACTTAATTTAGAGAAATATATATTCAGTCATTATATGTATTAAAATATATACTAGCTAATTTCAAGATATAATTTAACAATATAATGTAAACTAAGTATATATATGTAAACGAGTTAAAACGGTTTTGGCTATTCTTTTTCCTTTATGATATCTCTTCCCTCATCACTAACTGGTGTGTTTTGATATAATATCACGCATTCGAAGAGCTTTGTAGAGTCCCCCCAAAACAAATGAGTAGAATCGGTTACCCAGTCCTATCAAACTCTAATCTACATTAATATCTATTCAGGATACTACATCCAGGTGCATTATCCTAGGACTAGCAGTTCCCAAAAATATTTCTTAAACTGAAAGGTGCACTCATATATATAGCTATCAAAAATATAGTTATGGGAAACAAATTGCAAGAAAAGATTAACTGACTTAAATTGCACTCAAACAAACGTAAAATACTCACATAAGCTATATAAACAGCCATTATGATAAACATTCCTGGGATCTATCTTGTTAGTACCATAATAGTTCAGGTACCACGTTTTTTATTTTAACAATGAAGAGCAGGAAAGTTCCATTATTAGTTTTCAGATAGAACTGAGAAAAAATACCTACCACCTAGGCATTTTTTCTTATTACATCTTGTTCGGTGAGGTTTTCTAGAAGAATGAGCAAGCTAAGAGAAATGTCACTTTTTTAAATTAAAGAGATAAACACAACCAAAGTCCAAACATTTCCTGTTTTGGAGTCCCAGGATATGTGTTTTTACACACTTATTTTTTGTGATTTATTGCTATCTGAATCATATAAAATGTGTTCTTTATTTAATCATTTGTTTAGATATAAACAAAAGCTTTATTTCTCCATGAAAGTTTTGTGTCTCCCATCCATAGTTCCTCGTATTAATATGTGGTAGGGCGCTAGCTTGGTATGATTCAATATTTATAACTAACTTCTGCTCCAACCTTATGGTTTTCTGTAGAAAAGCTCTTAAATTGCATAGTTTCTCCACCTTTAATTTCTTTAACTTCTGAATCAGCCCATTCTATAGGGACTGTTGCATAAGCGTCAGTATATGCCAGAACGTTGAACGTATATCGACCCATATGAGTCAATTCCGGTAAAAAGGTTACACTGGCTGTAATTTGCCTGATTAATGCCCTTATTTGTTTTTGAATTTCTTCCTTACTTGGCGTTGCGTCATCTGCCTGTTCACTGGGCTCAGTCGTGTTCAGCTCCAACCTCTCAATGTCAAAGGCCCAACGCTCTACTATTTCGCCTTCATCTTTATCCATGATGCATATTACCAATTTGTTACATTTACCACCAAGCATCCATTTATGTACTTGGGCCAAAACCTTACGAATATATGATTTCAACTCATCATCATGCGTCTTCATGAGAGTGAGATCGTACTTCCGAACCGTGGTAAAATCTTCTTCAGGGTACACACCTCTTTGATATAAAATTGAGTTTATACAATATTCGAAAAACTCAGTTATAGTTCTTGTGGAACCCTTAAGGGCTATTGCAGAAACCATATTTGTTGAGGTACGATTTTTGGCTGCCCTTTCAATGCGATCTTACTCAGTTCAGTATTGGTTTTGTGTTTTGTTTCTTGACAACTTTGATGGTTTCATTAAATTTAGCATTCTAAAAATCTTAAATCAATTTCACTAAAGGTGGAATCAATAATCCACTTTAGAACAACAAAGGCTATAACAAGGCCAATCCTAAAGAAGCAACGAAGAAAGTCATCAGAGATGCAGCATGGAATCAAACGGAGGCAATGGACAAAAGATCTACTAGACCAGAAACGGGAAGATGACGAAAAGAAAATTGCCTCATATAAAAGCCTCGTAAAGAGTATGTTTCAATGCCGTGATAATGACGATTACACTTACGAAGCTATAGAATTGACCACCAACCTACTAGATATGAACCCCGAATTTAACACAGCATGGAATTATAGGAGAGATATTATCTCGTCAATCAAAACTCAGTTAGACTTAGGATTTTGGAAGAATGAACTAAAATTTACCATGATCCAGCTAAAAAAGTTTCCTAAGGTCTATTGGATTTGGAATCACAGAGTATGGACCCTTGATAACTTTCCATCACAACAATTGACTATATGGCAAGGCGAATTGACTGTGGTTGATGCGCTACTTGAATTGGATTCTAGAAACTTTCATGGATGGCATTATAGAAGGATGGTTATCTCTAAGATTGAAGAATTGTCTCACAGTAGTTTGAACAAAAAGGAGTTTGATTATGTAACATCTAAAATTAATAAAAATATCTCTAACTATTCTGCATGGCATCAAAGAGTACAACTTATAACGGACATGTTATCAAAGGATCAAATTACAGATAAAGTGGATTTTATCAAAAAAGAAATAGACTACATTACAAACGCTATTTTTACAGATGCAGAAGATCAATCTGTGTGGTTTTATATTGTGTGGATGGTGAAATTTCCCACCATCAGAGCATTGTTAAGTAAAGAGGATTATTCTAACTTCTTGAGAGAACTTAAAGATAATGCCCTAATGATTAATGCTGATGAGGTAGATTTTTCTGGTAAAGAAAATGTATGGTGTTTAAAGATTGTCTTAGAAATAGAAATTATCCAACGATTACTTTGTGAACCTATTGTAGAAGCAGTCTCGAAAGATTATCTAGAAAAGCTTATAAAACTGGACCCTCTTCGTCAAAATAGATACAGGTTTCTTCTATCAAAATTACCTTGATTTGATACATACAGCTATATATGTTAAATCTTATATATTTTTTAAAGCATTGTCTTCCTCTTTCATAACTTCATTAGAAAGGATATATCTTCTTTCTTGTGTTGTGAAGTCCCTGGACTTCTCCAAAAAATAATCAAACTTTATATCGCCATCTGTGAGATCAGGCATAGTTACTTCAGGTCCCATTTTGCTTTTAATTTCCATAAACCTCTCAACGCTGATTGGGACTATATCAGGTGGAATGTGATACTTCAAGTCGCATAAATCAAAGGCATTGATATAAAAGTTGATTATGTGAAAAAAGATGTCATCCACAAGGTCTTTTTGAGCTCCCAAGACATCATAACTACCAGGTAACCAATTTCTTTGATCACAAAGTGCATCTGCTAGTTTTAATGTTGCCATTGCAATTGTTGGCGGAGGAACCATAAGAATGACATCTAGCTTTAAAACATCGTATGCGATAAGCCATGCTAATTCGCAAACATTATAATCGAATTTGAGTATCTTACCTATTTTAACAATATATTCATCAATATGAACATTATTGTTGATTCGATAATCAAAATTGCATGCCTCTAATATGCGTATTTCAATTTGGTAGAGCATCTTTTTAAGAGAATCCAAGGTATCTGTGCTTATCTTAATCATATTACGAATTTGTAGAGATAATGTAGCAATGTCATTGACTTTTTTAAAAGTTTCCACCTGTTTGCAGCTCAAAATAAGACAACTAGTGGCTATAGTATAGCAGAGCTCCGTCTCAAAATTATTAAAAAGGTGATATCTTTGATAGAAATACATCGAGGTCTCCAGAGTTTTTCTAGGTAGCTCTAGTTTAAGACAAAGCTCAGACAGAAAGTTGAGGATACTTAACTTCTTCTGGTTATATGTTCTTCTATCATTGATGGTATTTCGTTGGGTATAGGTAATTTGGTTCTTCGTAAGATATGGTCTCGATAAACATAACTGGGATTCAAAAGGGGGGGACATGATCGTGTACGCAAAGTCAGGTAATATATATACCTAATACTGAGGACAGTGTTTTGTTTAACTAATGGGCTAATGTACAAAGCTGATCGAAATTTGTTTTCTTATTCGATTACTTAAATGCAAAAAATTCCAAAAAGAAGAAATTCACTTTTAAATATTTTAGTCCACATCTAAAAAGTTTATCCAAAATCTCATTGCATATAGAAGCAAAAGAGAATTTACCAATACTGATATATACATCTACAATCAAGGATTTTGATAAGTAGCATATTTGTTAATTATCACATTTTACTATAACACCTAGTGATCCATTAATCCCCCAAAAAGAATCAAATCCATTCCTTCTTCCAACTCTTTTCAATCAACCTAACCAATGAGACATTATGCAACAAGGACTGACAATGGACGAAATATGCCTATTTTTGAAAAGTCTGGTTTACTGGAGGAAGTGAAGAAACGCCCAACAACAGAGTTCGAACAGCCTGTTGATTCAATTTCTCCAGTTACTTTTTTCAAAAGCCATAGTATAGAACCATCTCAGAGACCTCTTTTGAAGGCCACACTCTACCGCAAAGGGTCCAGTACCATAATAAATCAATTAGATCTTGGCAGCAAAAGTTGCTATTTGATTGGAGGTCTCAGTGAAGACAAGAAATCTTTTTTAGGAAATAACAGTATCATAGATATCAGTGTACCTGATGGTTACTGTTCAAAACATCATTGTGTAATCCAATTTAGAAAAATCAATGATAAACTTACTCCGTACTTGATGGATTTGGATTCAGTTAATGTCACAACATTAAATAGCAGTCCAATTCCGACAAGGAGATATGTGGAGCTTTCTAATAATGATGTCATCTCATTTTCATCAAAAGGAACCAACTCAGAATTTGAAATCATCTACCAAGAGGGGTAATCAATGAAATCGGTTAACTGGGTGTGATAATTCACTTTCTGAAAAGTCATTACTTGATATGATGCTGTTATTTATGATATGTCATCTCAAAATAGGAAAATCTTCACTGTATTAAAATGCTTGTCTTTGAGTGTGGAAGAATCAAGAATTTAAACTTAAATACAATTAGTAATGTTTAGGTATATAGCTGGAGTGATAACCATAATATCAGTAGGAACACCGCGTAATTATAGCCTCCTATCTCAACTGTAATTTTTAATAATATCTTAGATTTGTTCATTAACTTCAGAGTGTAATCAAGGACCAGAAATCAAGGTTACCAAATTTGACATTCCCGCAGTACACTTTCTTCAATAGCTGATTACTTATTCATTAGCAGTCGGTGCGGGTAATGTTTTAATCCTCTTGTTTTCGTTTTCCCTCTAGGACTTAATATTGAAAAGGCAAAAACCTTTAAGTAAATTCAATCTTCTAAAATATTTCCCAAAATATATATTTAATTAACTAATGTATTACATGTGATAAATAAATAAAAAATAAAAAAAGAATTTATAAATATTAATAATAAATTATTTATTATTTCCGAATTAAAAACTGTTTTAAAAATTTGTTCTTAAACATTATATTATAAAACTTTAATAATATATCGTTTAATACTAAGTAGATTTTTTTTTAATAGAATTTTAATTTTTTTAGGTATAAAATTACACCTTAGAGAATTCTCTGTGGTGCTTGGGTCTTTACCTTAAATACTCAAATGGGAATGAAATACATCTAAAAGAAGAGCAAAGAGATGGCTAGGGTGCTTTTCTAAACTACTCAAGAAAAGAGGATCCATTTGTTGAAGATTCCCCAGTACTCAGCCTTTCCTACTCATTTCTTTGATAAAAAATAGAGCTTCAATCTAAACACAACATAAGGTTAAACCATGAACTCTTCTACTCCAAGAGACATTCTGTCTCAGTCTTCTTCTCCTATAAGTATATCAGTTCGTCACAATTCCTCTTTAACTTTAAATTCTGTTAAAGGTTTTTAAGGAACATGAGTCGAGTTTACAAAGAAAAGCTTTGAATCTAACTTTGATTAGTAGAAGAATATTAGGTTTTTCAAGAAGTCTGCACAATAAAATCTATTGAGTTAAATTTGAGTGTAGAAGTAAAAAGAGATGAGCTGAAAGTCCAGGGGTTCTTTTGTAAATTGTGTGGGGTCTGACCGAAGGTCACGTTCAAACTATTCATTATATATATGTAGTGTAACTTTAATTACTTTATGACTATTTAAAATAACGTAAGTCTTCACTTCTTTGTACATAAGAGTTATATACAATATTATACATTTCATAGAAGAAGAGATTTCAACGCTCTGTTATATATATTTTTCACTCATGTGAAAATATGTTTTCGATGCACAATTATTTACTGTGTGACACACTGTGGTATGTGATGATACACACTTTGATCTCAACATCTTTCCTACAAGCTTTTGATTCAAATTATGATTGCATTAATATATTAATAGGAAAGGAAAAAGGCCAAAACGCGCTGTTTTTATTAGTTACTTTATATGTTCTTTATACCCTCCAGTGTGTTTTAAGTCTATTATAGCTTCAACGCAGCTTTAAAAGTGCAACAAATAAAGGTGTGCAAAGCGGTGGATCAAAATAAAACATTTACATATGAAGTACTGAATTATACAAGGTGTAAAGATTAGAAAGTGCCAGGATTGAAAATATACTACTAAATGAGTTTAAAAACAAAATATACAAATAAAAATTGGCAGAGTTACGGCTAGCTGCTAATTACAAAATAAATACTATTAGTTCAGTGCATGAAAATATGAACTGAAATACCTAAAACCTAGAGAAAGCAACCAGAAGTTAAAGTTATAATTTAAACAACCTTTGACATCAGTTGGATTGTGAAACATAAGAAGCTTTATAGAAGTTTACAGAACCATCAATATGTTGCATATTAGAATAAATTACCTCCTTAATGACATCTGCCAAAATTAAATCTTTCAATATAATTTTAACTTCTTTTTTGTATGTTCAAGCAGGCTTACACTAATTGACTGAATGAAATTACAAAATCTCGCATCAGTATTACTAAATAAATAATCACCAAACATTTTCAGATTCCCCCTCAAAACGTTCTACTCTGACTGGTTCCCAATCTTCATCAGCTAACCCTTGAAGGCGATAATACTCTTCTTTAACATCAACCTTTCTTTGTTTCTTTTTTAAACTTAACATATCTTCTTCATTTAACTCATGTATCCTTCTATCTTCTCTTTCAAATTTAACAGCAGTAAAACCTGCTAACCAATAAGATCCAAGCACTATCATACCACAAAATGGCACACCAAAAAAGATAAATGGATTTTTCTTTATTAACATTTGATATCGACCAGCAAACGATCTTTCAAAAGCTGCTTGTTGTCTTGCAGATCTAAATACCTTATTTCCAAAACCCATAACAAAAGATAGTAAGTATTATTAAATGACTAAATCGAAACTTTTCTTAATTTATAAATGTATAAACACAGTAAATTACACACTTCAGTTATGATGAATAAGGACTTCTGTGAGTGTTCTTGTTGGATTAACCTTTTCTTAGAGCTACTAGCGCAAATGTCTATTTCCTTAAATTGAAATCGTCTTTATTTTTTTGGATTTCAATTTGTCAAAAAAACCAAATGTAGAAATGATTTCAATTACAAAAGGAATTAATACAAGCAAGTAACACTTCAAGGTTGTTTATTAAAGCTTTAAAAAGGGAAGAAAGATTCATTGAGCTTAAATACTTCTTCGAAAGATAAACATATAAAATTTTAGTTGTATATCTCCAATAATGGTGTCATTAAGAAGATATATGAGAGTACCTAAGGAACTCAGACCATCTGAATTATTCAAGCAGGATTCTTTGTCCCCAAGCAAGATTGCTTTACAAATTGTTCTATTACAGGTTTTCTATTATGCTACTGCCAGTATACTGTTTTATGGTTGGGCAAAGTTGGTGGGACATGGTATAGAAATGGAAGACTGGCTATTTTCATCCAAATATATAGAATTTACAAATGGCTATGGACTTTCGTTGTCTCTTTTGTGGCTGGTGGATTCGCTGATATGCGTCATATTCTTAACTGTGATTGTTGGTAGAAGTAAATTAGCTTGGGATTTTGGTATCACAGTCCATGCGATCAATCTCATAGTTGTTTGGACATACACAGGCGCTTTACCATCATTCTCATGGTTAGTGTTACAAGTGTTTTCTTCATTGATATTGATATTTTTAGGTACGTGGACCTCGAGATGGAAAGAATTAAAAGATACTTTTTTTGAAGGAATGGTAGAAGCTAGTGATATTTCTACTGGATTAGGGTCCCTGGACCCTTCTCAGAATAATCCTATTGAGTTGAAAGATTTGGAGAACCAATCATAAGTTCATTGCATGTCTCTTTTGACAGTTTATAGAACTAAGTTTCAAAATAGTTAGTTTTAGACATTACGAAACTGTTATCATCTTAATATCAATAATAATTAAAATTTCTCTGTGTATTATATGCATCATCAGCGTTATATATTAAAACTTAATCCTGACACACCAAAATATACGTAATGATTCTATTAAAAAAATGTTATATAAACTTACGTAAAATACTTCTTCCAGAGAAATATTCTAATGTATTGGAAATTGTATTGATAATAAATATTTTTCTAAGTCGCTTCTCTTCATTCTTGAACGGCTTTATAATCAGCCAAAACTTCATCAAGAAGTTCAAAAATTGTTTGAGACGGACCATTTCTTTCGGCTTTATTATATATATTTAAGCCACCTTGGGTTTTTTGACGTAATTGTAGCAACACTACAGCAGATTCTATTCTGGTCACCAAATGGTCAAAGAATGCTAATAATTCCTTTTCTGAAACAGAGTTAACGATGGCAGATCTAGCCTCACTGTTAAGAGTGCTGTATATCGATTTTGGATTTTCTAGCTCTAATGAACCACCTGAAACCGCGGATAATATTGCCTCTAGCCTATTAGAAGTAGTTCTTAAATTGAATAATAGATCTTCGTCAATAGTTTTAGATTCTGTATCCTTCTCAATAAACTCATGTCTACTGGCCAACACTTTTGGATATACAATGGTGATAAATTCCTTAGTTTCTAAACCCTTTAATTTCTGTTCACCGTAATCAAAGAAGGTCCAACCGATACTTTCTAACATGGCAATTTCCCTTTCTAAAACTTCACCAACAATCTCTTCACCGTACACTTCCTTCAATGATTTACCTTCTTCTGTGACCATCTTATGGTATTTCATGATCTTATTAAATTCAGAAACAAAATCCATACTCAATGTGATCTGGCCACCGTCAGCCACACTCGATACTCTAGAAGCCTTGTTAACCACAGGACCCAGATAATCCATTCTCTGTGTAACTAAGTCTAGTTCTGTAACAGGATGACCCCAATGCATACCCATACGCACGGATAAACCTTGATATATTTTCACACCGTTGGAATCAGTAACTAAACCACCATCTTGAATGGAGGTGATTTCCTCAGGCCATTGTACATCTAGCAATTTCAATTGAACATTCAAACACCAAGCCAAGGCACTTGTTGGAGTCGGGAAGGTAACCATAAATGCATCCCCTTCTGTCTTAACTTCGTAACCACCAAATATACGCAATTGACGTCTCATCAAATCATTATGGGTCTTTATAGCCGTTCTCATTGCATTAGGGAATAGTTCCCATAAGAAAGTAGAACTCTTAATATCTGTGAACACGACAGCTAAATTACCTGTAGGCGGAGCAATTTCTGGTTGAAGTCTTCTCAAAGTGGTATCCTCGAAGGTACTTCTTCTTGTCAACAAAGCATTCTTATTTAATGTAAATTGGTTGTCTTGTTCAGTAGAAGTGTGCAAGGAAAGACAAATAATAGTCAGATTTTCAGCACAGCCATAGGCAATTGCGTGATCTTTCATGGCCTCAGCTGCTATCATCGGTTGGGAACTATGCTCTCTTGCAATATCACATGCCATTTCTATATCCAGGTATTCCCATAATTTATGAGTGGCAATAATCAACATATCATCTGTTGGAGACAATGTAGTAAGTGAGATATCAGGGGATGCATGAATGTGTGGTAATAAATCAAAGAAACCGACGGCTCTGGAAACATCTGCAACACCATCTAATTTTCCGTTATTGACATAACCACCAGAAATTCTAATTCTTTCGTATTCTTCTCTCTTGGTTGGTAAATGTTGCTTGGTCAAGGTCTGGAAATCACCATGATTCTTACATAAGATGGTCATACAATCACCCAAGTTGGCTGTGTAAATCTTATCCTTCTTGATATACACCACTGTAGAACAAGCACCGCTTAATAAATCTGCTGATGTCAAATTCTCTATACTTGCACCATTATCCACAGAATTCAGCATGCTATTGATTTCTTTATTCAACTGTAAGAAACTAAAACGTAATGCTTTCTTGATATCATCGTCACTATTATCACCATATTTTTCTAGCTGTCTAATAAGAATCTTATCATATATATCTCTTACAATTCGAGATACATTATGACCGTAATCTGAGTTCTGGTTTTTACTATCATGCAAACAAATTAAGCATTCATCATCATTACCTCTAAATCTTTCAAATGTAACATCTCTAGTGGAAACATGATCCCTTTGACCAAGACTATCGGCAACACCGTAACGCATACCATTAATAATAGATGCAGTGGTTCTTAGACGGAAATTACTGTTTTCATCTGGAACCTTGCTGGTATTCAAAGAAACATCCATTAACCCCAAAACTTTTAAGTTTGGCAAAACAGTTAAATCAGAGAAATCAGCACCAGTTTCATGGTTAACAGAAGATCTAATTTCAAACTTTCTATTGGCTGAAAAATTTAAGTACTTTAGTTCCTTATTTCTTCTCCAGTTCCAATCATAGTGATAGTTTGAAATATTATATTTCAACTGATTAGAACCCAAATCGAAAGTGGTAAGCTGGGATAATTGGGATAACTCTGCAGGTAGTGTTAATAACTGGTTACCATTTAACATCAACACTTTTAATTCTTTCCACTTCAAGACAATTTCACTTGGAATTGTGCTCAATTTATTACCAGACATGTATAATTCGGTTAAGTTATTCAATTCTAACGTGGAAACATCAGTGAAGTTATTGTAAGATACGTTTAGAAGTTTCAAATTGGTGAATTTGTTAAAAAATGGCCACATTTCATCACTAAATTGATTGTCAGCAGCAACTAAGAACAGTAGACTGCTTACTAGCTTGTTACTTTCTGAAAGATTGGGCAAGATAGCATTATCTAGGGATGACATACTACCAAATGCGTTTGAAGAGATGTTCAAATAAGTCAATTCGATATCTTCAATCCCGTCAAAGAATTCACGGATATTGTTATAATGTAAATCAAGCGATCTCAAAGATTTCAGCTGGGCAAATTCAGCGGGTAAGGATTCCAATTTATTTCTTGCCACAGATAGGTAAATTAACTTGTTCAATAAACCAATTTCCTTTGGCAAACTACTTAAATTATTTTCACTTAACTCCAACTTTTCTAATCTTGACAACTCAGTAAATAATTCACCTGGAATACTTGATAGCTGAGCTTTACTTAAAATCAGACTTGTCATGTTTAGTGGATAGAAGTCCTTGAAAGAAATGGAAGTAATTGGATTCTCCTGTAATTCTAGTGTTCTTAGTTTTGGTAAAATATCTTCAAAGTTTGAGATCCTATTATCTGTCAAAAACAAGTTTTGAAGGTTAGGAGCAACTGTGCTAACATTAGTGATTCTATTATAACGTAAATTCAGAGTTCTTAAGTTCTTCATTTCGGATAAGGAATGAATCTCCACTAATTTATTGTGTGATAAATTGATCTTAGCCAACTTATTTAATTGATTAATGTTGCTTGGAATGTTATGAATTTTATTGTAAGATAAATCGACTTGTAAAAGATTAGTACAATTGTTGATGACTTCTGGATAGCAAACAAACTTATTCGACGACAAATCCAATAGCTGAAGATTCTTCAACAGACCAAAAGAGTTAGGTAGTTTGTCCAATTCATTACATTGTAAATTTAAGATAGTCAAATTTCCCAACTTTGAAATTGTTTTTGGGACCTTCTTAATAAAGTTTCTTTGTAATTCTAAAGACACCAACTTATATGCCTCGGTTAAATTTACTGGAAATCTTGAAGCTCTGACATTAACCATTCTTAAACTCATCAATTTTATAGTACTTTCAATAAACTCTAAAGGTAAGAATATATTCGCATTATTAGAAACATCTAAACTCTCAATTTCTGAGGTGTGTTGATAAAAAATAATTGGAGGTGTGGTTAAATCCATATTTCTTAAATCAACATGTACAAAATCACTTCTTAACAATCTCTGTTCTTGTTCTGGAGTAAAGTGAGAAGGTATCACAGGGTGGAAAAGAAATTTGAAAACAAAACTTAAATCTTCAATACCAATAATATGTAAAGGATCTGATTTCTTATACCCATTCAATAACAGCAGTTTTCTTTCAATAACAATTGGTTTAGAAGTAGGTCTGAGAATCTTTGATAGTTTACCGACTTTTAAAGATATTTGGTAGTTACTTTTTTGAGTAATGTTAAACTTCTTCTTTAATGTTGGAATCATATCTTCGACAGTTGTACCTGGTGTACATGACAACGTTGTAAATGTATCATCAATGTTAAAGATACGAATGGCATAATGTTTTTTTGAGTCCAAGTCACTTGAATCCTTGTAATAATGTTCTAATTCACGTTCTACACGATCAATCCTATCATCTTCCAAAGTAGTGAGAGTAGGAGGATTCATAATACTGTCTCCCATGGTTACTTGTGATTGTGTTGCAGTTGAAGGATTAAATGTTATCTTAGTATCGTTAGTGGATAAATTAATTGAAGAAAATGTCTTTGGAGTCAAATCCTCTTTTGAAGAATCCCAAAGGGACCTTGAACTTTTTAATCGTTCCCTTGTGCTCATACCACTGGCATTTTTTGGTCCACCATTGTTAAGCAAATTATCAGTAATCCCATAATACTCTTCAGAGGATGAAGTAGATTCGCTTGACGATGAAGAATCTGAATCTGAATCTGTTAGAAAATCTGAATCCGAGTCAGAGAATGATGATGTTGAGATAGCCGAGTTCATTGAAGTAGACGATCTCCTAGAAGATGGACCTATGACGGAAGTAGCTGATTTGCTTTTCTTTTGCTTTAGCATTAATCTTTTTCTTTGTCTTCTTAGTCTTTTTTTTAATTTTTTCCTAGATTTCAGCTTCTCCCTGTCAATGGCAGGATCAACATCCCAACTTTCGGGTGCAACCCATTTGTTTTCTTTGTTCAGTTTGGTATTGCTTGATTCCTTGGATGACGACAGCGTGTTACTATTGTTACGGACAAAATCTGTCACAGTAGTGGAAATACTATTATTACTTTTTGTCATTGACCAAGCTGGGAAGTCACCAACAGAGTGAGATTTCTTAGGTCCCAATGCATTTTTGACATTACTCAAACTACTAGATGGGGATGGAGTCACATTACCAGCAGCTGCTTCAATTTTATCATTTTTCTCAGTTGAATGCTGCTCATTACCCACAGATGATCTTTTTAAGATAGCTTTAGCGATATTTGGGTGAGGTAAACTCGTGATATCATCATTACTATTATTGCTTATCACAGTCATTGGAGACACACTTGATATAGGAGGAAGAATTGGTGAATGCGCTTTTTTCGGCTCCGGATTGATTGTTGATAGAATGTTTGTACCTGTTGGTGTTTCAACGTTATTATTAATTTTATCATACTTATTATCAGCGGCTTTATGAGCGATAGGATGATGAGGGATTAAATCGTCTTGATCCTTTTTATTTTGTGGTATTACTGTCTTAGTGATATCTGTTAAATCATCTAAATTGGTATCTAAGGGAAATAAACCAGGAATATTAGGAGTAGTGTCTACAGTAGTGGTAGAATCAGATGATTTGAGTTCTTGCTGTGAAGCTGATCCCATATCTGCAGATGTAGAAGAAGTTTTACTCTCTTTTCTACCTGAAGGTCCAGAACCCACTGCACCACCACTGGCAGTGGACAATCTTCTATTACCAATTGTCAATTGATCAGTATTATCTTTTAATAATACTGAATTTCTATGTGATGCTATATTCTTATCCTTTGATCGCTTCCTTTCTTTAACGAAAACGTTATCATTCATATCTTTATCCTTATTTTTAGATTTATTTTTATTTGATGAATTACCAGAAAGTCTTTTCAAAATAGTTCCAGCAAATGATGTCTTCCTTGGTGGATTTGGCATAAAATTTGAATGATGATGAATGATTTGTTGATGTTGTGAAGGAACGTTTGGATTGTTTGATGTAGAATGTAGTTGTGATGATGTTGCTGGATGTTGTAATCTTGGGTTTGATTGCATGGTAGTGTAATTGGATGTTGACGAAGGATTATTTATAAAATCAGTGTCAATACCAGATGAATTATTATTATTACCATTATTATCTGTTGTGTTTATTGATAAACTACTAAAAGTCTTTTTCAACAGGTTTTGAGAAGATTTCTTCATCTTCTTCGTCTTTGATGCATTGGTTGGAATAGATGGGATGATATCATTAATCTTATTTGAGGCTGGCGTAACATCTTTTTCCTTTTCACCAGCGGAATGGTTAAATGGGGTCCCACTGGATTGTGAAAAGGATCTATATAAAGAATGAAGACTGTTTTTTCTTCCTCTATTTGCAGCAGAACCAGCAGTATTTTTAGAATGAACACTACTTAAAGAATCATTATCGTTTGGTTCTAAACTGTATTGAGATTTAAAGGTTGGTTTATCTGTATGTATTAATTTATCAAATTTAGATGCAGTCCTTGCAGTTTGACTACTGAAATTTGAATTAATTGAATCAGCAGGCATTGCAAATAAAATTTAGTATGTTATAAACCTTGTGTATGTTTAATGTATATTTAACTTTCAATAACAAACCAATGGGTTTCCTTTCTTATAATCCCTTCACTGTTGTTTCTGATACTCACCAGTTTAACAATGGAATTGATCCTTCTTTCCTTTCTCATTTCACTTTTTTTTTTGTTTTTTCTAAGCGATCAAAAAAAAAACAGCAGGAGGGTAAATTTCAAGACTACTTTTTTTTTGCGATGAGCTTCAAATTTTTATTTAAAAGTTTATTAATTTGACATATCTTTGATAAGATCAATCAATGAATGAGAAAAAGAGCAGATCTGTAGAGATATTAGATCATTATACACACACTGGAATGACACACACTGAGATCCCATCCACTTTTGACGGCACCATCGATTTAGGTATTATTGGTGGGACAGGTCTTTATCAACTTGATTGTCTAAAGCCAATTGCTAAATTACATCCAATCATTACTCCATGGGGGGTTACCTCATCACCAATCACTATTGCAAGATTTATCACTAATGATTCTAGTCTAGGTGATTTCCATGTGGCCTTTTTATCTCGTCATGGTGTTAATCATGAATATCCACCAAGTAAAGTACCATTTAGAGCTAATATTGCCGCATTAAAACATCTAAATTGTAAAGCTGTTGTGTCATTTAGTGCTGTGGGTTCATTAAGAGAGGAAATTAAACCAAGAGATTTTATCTTACCACAACAAATTATTGATCGTACTAAAGGTGTACGTGATTCGTCATATTTCAATGATATTGGTCTTGTAGGTCATGTTGGGTTTGGTGATCCATTTTCTTCTAATATGGCTAAATTTATTTACGATTTAGTCGAACAAGCCAATGAACAAGATCCAATATTAGTTAATCAAGATACCAATGAAGTTTGTACTTTACATTTTGATCGTGATTTAACTGTTGTTTGTATGGAAGGTCCACAATTTTCTACTAGAGCTGAATCTAAGATGTATAGAATGCTTGGTGGTGATGTCATTAATATGAGTGTCTTACCAGAAGCTAAATTAGCTCGTGAATGTGAATTACCATATCAAATGATTTGTATGTCCACAGATTATGATGCTTGGATGGATCATGAAGAACCTGTCACTGTGGAAACTGTTATCGGTAATTTAAATAATAATGGTAGAAATGCAAACAGATTAGCTACAAAGATTATTGAAAAGATGGCTATAATGACACCAAAATTCTTAAACAATGGGGATGGATTAACTGGTTCAATTAAGATGTCAATTTCTACTAAACCAGATGCCATGTCAGAAGATACTATCGAAAAGTTGAGATTTTTATACCCAGATTATTGGTAATAATTATAATATTTGCTTTTATATTTATACACACAATATATACTTGATCTATTCTTTTGCCCTATTTGTAAATTTAAATTAAAATTAAATTATTACCTCTTTTTCATTGGACTGGGTGAATTCATCATATATGCATATTTATTACTTGGAATGTAACCCATGTTTTTAATATTCTTATTTGAATTAATGGTTGCGTTAGAAATATTATTATTGTTGTTGTTATTTATTAACAGTGGTGTAGTTGGATTATTATTAAAAATGTTACGATTATATCTGTGAGGCATTGTTGATGGTACCTTCATGCGGAAAGATTGTTGTTGTTGTTGTTGCTGTTGTTGTAATTTAGCCTGTTCTTGTGCTTGTTGATCTCTTTTCAATGGTGTACGTAGTGATTTAAATAAATATGGTGTGGATGGAGGGGCCAAGTTCATGTTATTATTATTATTATTATTATTATTATTATTATTATTAAATTGATCATTTAATATTATCTCATGTGGTTTAGAAATATTGTTCTTATTCTTTCTGTCATCATTTTTTAATAATAAATCTTCATCCAAACCTAATAAATCTTTTTGTCTTGAAGAAAGTTCATTCCCGTTTGAATTCTTACTTAAAAAATTTCCACTTTTATCTTTATTACTACGAATTGATTTTTGTGAATATGAAATCAATTTACCTAATGAAACAATGATATTGAATGATATAATTAAATTTATAAATTTTTTAATATTATCGATATTATTCATAATACAGGTTAAAATTTTGACACTATTAATGATATAAAGTTGCCAATTATTCCAACCAAAATATGAATAAGAATGACAAAACTCTGTGGTTGATTGTAAAGTATCAGTATCATCACATGGGATCAATTTTTCTAGAAATGATTGTTGACCAAGTTTATAATTATTATAAATTTGATAAATTAATTTGATAAATTTTATTAAAAGTGTAATGGTAAATAGTGATACAATATTGATAATTAATTTATGAAATTCAAATTCTTTATTAACAGATTTATTAATGAATTTAGTTAAAATTGGATTTTCGAAAAAACCAGGAACCTTTGAGTTTTTCTTATCATCAGTTGGGGTGACCACTTCAATCACTTCATCAGCATTTCTTGTTCTTGTTGTTGTTGTCGTATTATTGGCTGTGATATGAATCGCCTTTGTATCAAAGATGGATTGATTTGAATAAAATCTCTGTGGTGTCTCTTTAATGATTCTGGACCTTAAACCCTCCTTTTCTGAGGGAGACAATTGTCTCAAGGGAGAACCGCACACTGCAGATCTGTCTAATGTATCCATTTGTGTCTATTACTGGCTGGATTATCTGTAGATTATCACAAAACGTCAAACTGTTATCCTCTTCCACTCCTCTTCTTCCTCTTATTAAATTATCATAATTAAATATTTCATATAAAATTCAAATTTGTATTATGGCCATAGAGATCACACTGCACGACAGCCTGAGGGAAATTAAAACAACAAAAATTTAAGAATTGACCAAATTTAATATCTGTTTAATGAATAGTGGAAATATTGATTACTCGAAAGCAAGAACTCATTGCCAAGAAACGTTCCATAAATTGGTTGTAGACCATTTGTTTAACATATAGACACACACATCTTCTTCTAAAGACATTTTTGCACTGGTTGCATTAACAATCATATCATTCACTTCGAAACTAAATTTTTTTCCTAGGTTTTATTTTCCCTCTCCTATTCAAACTTTCCAAGGTCAACTCTTAGTCATTATTGTATAAGAGCTCTAAAGAGTTATAAGACGTTGAAATAAATTAAAAGGATTGACTAATACATTCTGTATACATATATGTTTTACACCCCTTCATTCGAACAAGTTTTCTTTCACATATAGACTGGACACTAAAAGATTTCTTTTATCCTTCCTATTACGTATTCCAAAACTTTTTTTTTAACTTATACTCTCCCCATTTTATTATTTTAATTTGATAACAACGACAGGTCTCTACTCCTTCAGCTCTATCGCCTGTCCCATTCATTTGAAAGTGTTTTTTTTATTCACCTTAAATACTTTCATTTATAGAAACACATCTCTTTTTTTTTTGTTAAAAATATATCTTCCAAATTAACAGCCAAGTTTTTTGTTTACATTGAAACTTACTATTGTTAATTGTTATAAAATAAAGATTAATAATTCTTAACTAAAAAAAACTGACGTTTGTTTCCCACAATCTCTGCTCCTTTTTTATTGATAGAGAGTTCTCATCTTGTCAAATACTATAAATGAGTTTATTCTCATCATTTTTGTGTTGTTCAAGTGATATACCTTCCGAAAATTTTAATAATAATAATAACAATAATACAAATACTCAAACAAACTCAAATAGAAATAATAGAAATAAAACTATAAAAACTGATAATAAAGATTATACAAAAGAAATTACCATTAAATCCAAGAACAAGAAAATGATATCAGGATCAACTCAATCTGCTAATAATAATAAATCAAAAAACAACAATACTAGTAAATCCCATATCAAGAAGGATAATATTACTGTTCCATCATCAACTAATAATAATAATAATGATAATAGATCCAGTAATTTGGGTCCAATCTCTTCATCAAATAATAACGATGTCATGTTGGTAGATTCTAATGATGCAGATGAGGAAAAAGAATATGATGATTCAGAAGACATGGATATTGATGATGTCGATGATGATTATAAGAAAAAATTAGATTCAAATAATGATAATATTAGTCAACAAGTTAATAAAGAAAAACAAACTATAAATGTTTATACAAGTGAAACTGATAGAAGTACTGGAAGTTCTGATTATGGTTATATCCAACAGCAACAACAAATTAATGAAGAAACTCCACAACTAACAATAGTATCTTCTCATGAGGATAATAACGATACATCTATCCCAGATACTAACTTAAACGCTAACAATACAAGTAATACAAATAACGATAACAATGTAAATAATGACACCAATGGTCAACCGGTAATTTCCACTACTTTAACTACATCAGATACAAATACTACTACAACAAATTCACCGAGTCCCATTTCAAATATTGATCCAAATGATGTCACTGCTAATACTGGTGATTACACTGCAGCTGTATCAAATATGTCAGCACCAGATAATGTGGATTATAATATGATCCAACCTTTCGATGAAACTGAAGAATTTGTCGATTTAACAATGTTACAACCTGACCAATATCATGCTCCAGGTTTCACTACATTATTGTCCCCCAAAAATCAAGTCTTCAAAAATAAGAAGTTATTAGTCTTAGATTTAGATGAAACTTTAGTACATTCATCCTTTAAATATTTAAGATCTGCTGATTTTGTTCTTCCTGTGGATATTGACGATCAAATACATAATGTTTATGTTATCAAAAGACCTGGTGTCGACGAATTCTTACAAAGAGTGGGTGAGCTTTATGAAGTTGTTGTCTTTACTGCGAGTGTAAATAGATATGGTGATCCATTATTAGATATATTGGATAAAAATAGTTCCATTCATCATAGATTATTTAGGGAAGCTTGCTACAACTATGAGGGAAATTATATCAAAAATTTATCACAATTAGGTAGACCTTTATCTGATATTATAATATTGGATAATTCTCCTGCATCATATATCTTTCATCCACAGCATGCTATACCGATTTCATCCTGGTTTTCTGACACTCATGATAATGAATTATTAGATATAATTCCCTTGTTAGAAGATTTAGCTAAGAAAAGTATTCTTGATGTCGGGAAAGTGTTAGATGTTTCGATATAATTGGCACTTATTGTAAAAGCAAACGAACAATTACCTCAAAACCTTTTAACAACTAATACAAGTTATTGAATGGATGTATTATAGCCTTAATTTAATTTTAATATAACTCAATACAGCAACAATTATAAACCATATAAACACTCGTTCGTCTTCAATCTTTTTATTATTCATAACACCATTTTTCTATTTTATCATGATATCTTCAACACTCGAAAAAAAATATAATTTGATACATTCATACTTGTGTTTTGCAATTAGATAAACTTATATATAAATATTTGTATATATTTACCACTCATAATTTTTTCTCATTCCGTCTTTAGTAAGTCAACTTTAAATGTTAAAGGTATTCTATAATGCAAATTTTTATTGGGAGTTATGTTACAAAAAAATGGATATTGATATATACTTTAAATAATTTCCGATAATTTAATCTTCATCTTCTTCATTATTATTACTCTTTCTTTTCTTATTCTTAGGACCATCATATTTAAACACAGTCCCTACAATTTGTTTCTTTCTTTCTGGAACAAATGGTTTATCCTTTCTGGTACGCCTTTCGTTCATTTCTCTCTTCTTCAAAGCGTTCAATTCGATACCCTTAATTTCTTGAGCCTTCTTAATAACTTGTGGAACATGCCTATGTCTAGAAATTCTTCTGATTTCTGGCATGTACTTATATCTTTCTTTTAATTTAGCATCATATTCTAACTTAGTTCTTTCTTTAGTAGTCTTTATATTAGATCTTTCCCAGGCTTGACTTCTCCATAATCTAACATTACCATCATCAGAACCACTGACAATATATTTAGAATCCATTGAGTATTTGACTTGGAAGACATGTTGCATTCTCTTTGTATGATAAATTTCTCTTGAATGACCTTGGTCTGTCTTATAAATTCTTATAGTTTTATCGTAAGAACCAGTCACAATTTCATCACCTGTAGGAGAGAAATCAACATCCATGACAGCACTAACATGATCTTTGAACACGTTTAAAGCACGAGACATGTTTCTCATGTCATAGTAGTAAGCATTATGATCTTCATTAGCAACAACAAAATTAAATGCTTCCATTGGATTCCAACAGATGGCGTTGGTTCTCATGGCTTGTACAATTTTTTGAGTTGGTGAGTTAGTTCTAATATCATATAAGACAACTGAATTATCACTACCACTACTGGCAAAGATATCTAACTCGTTTTGATTAAATTTGACAGAGGTAATATTGTCTGCCCCCCAGGAAAGATTTGATAATGGCTTTGATCTTTGTGTGTCCCAAAGTTGAATTTGAGCACCACCTGTGACAAATGTAGAATTTGTTCTATGGTGATCAAGACCTTGGAAAGCGTGTTCACCATAGAAAGTCTTCACTAAAGCACCACTACCATTCGTAGAGGTGACTAATTCTTCATCAGATTTAATATTACTGAAATCATCATTATTAATGGACCATAATTTAACTGTCTTATCATCACCACACGACAACATAAAGTTTTGGTTCTTTAGTGATTGGATTTGAGGTGTTACACATAGACCGGTAACCATACCATAATGACCTTTAAAAGAAACATACTCTTCACGAGTTGACATATTCCAATACTTAATAACACCATCACCAGAACCAGTAGCTAATTTGTTTAGATTATGGTAATTCTTGGCAATAACATAAACACCATCTCTGTGACCATAGCCTAGTTGACTAATAAACGGTTTGGCAAACATTCTTTCTAACTTAGTAGCATTAAGAGCCTTGGTATACTCACGAGCTCTTTCGAATGGATGCAGTTCTGGATTTAAATTACGAGGTAATTGTGATTCTTGTGTGCTCTTCACAGGCACATAGTCATCTGAACTTCTCTTGATAGTCTTGATCTTCATCTTTTGACAGTTATCTTCTTGCCCTTTAGTTAATGCTCTCTATCTCTAATAAGTTTAATGAGATGAGATGAGATGAGCTCTCTTTAAATTCTATTGAAAATTTTCAATAATTTTCAGAATTTAAATTTTAATGGTAGGAAACTATTTAAATGTATAAAAAAGGATAAACATTGAAACTGTCTTCAGAACAATCATTAGTATCTGTGCAGATATGTTAGTAGTTGCCTAGTTTTATACTGCAATTGTTGAATTGAATTTGAGAGTTTCTTCATTAAACAATAGTATCAATTTGATCTAAACAAAAAAATTTAATTGTTTTACAACCATACCTTACATATAAAGTTCTAAGATATATGGAACTGTACACTGTATTTATTTGGTTTTGGTTACAACACTCATTTTTGTGTGAAGTAAACCAAACAAGACAGTGTCTAGCTTTTTTTGCTTCAGTACAGAACCATAAACAATGGTTGATGACTTGAAGGAGACAGGCTTTTGAATTTTATGATATCCAAAGGTTTCTAAATCAACTGTTTTATCAGACCTTTTTTCTCAGATGGGCTTCATTCTATTCATACTATATGTGAGGGGATTTCATACAATCTTTTTTTTTTCAATTATGCACATAAGAAAAGGACAAGGTTTTATCTTCAATTTTTCTTACTATAATATGCTATCACTTTGCATTATCTCACTTTTTTAATTCCGGTATAACTACCATGTTAAAGCCTAGGTATTTTCAGTTAGTATCTCAAAATATCTCCTCCATAGTTACTGACCTTAAATTCAGAAATTTTCTATCTACAATCAAATCCTTACGCTTTCTCAAGAAAAGACTGTTAGAAGTAAACATAATTCCTATACTTGGAATATATTGGCTGTACTTAATACAGAACTATCATGAGTTATTTTGAACAAAATAAGATAGTCAAGCTATATTTTAGTTGTGCTCAGATACAAGTATTCTTTCAATCAAATAATTGTCTCGAGATATTTTAATCATCAATTGCTACGTAGCACAAGTGGGTATGTATTAATAGAGTTTCGTCTCGTTACCCTAGTTAATTTTTTAATCTCTTCTTCTTGGTCTACTTGCTTGTCAGGATGAGCATAATGATGATGTTGGTGATGTTAAGGTCCAGTTGTATTTAAATCATTTCTAAAACTTTTAGCTAATTGTTCAATACAATGTGCAATGGAACTTTCTAAAGTTGAATGAGCCTGTTTATTTTCAATTAAATCATATAAAATATGAGTGAAATGTTTTGAAATAATTTCTTGTTGTAATCTAGATTGCAGAATAAAATGAAAAATTTATGTTATTTCTGCCTACGCAACACCAACCCCTATTTCAATTATCTGTCTGCTGGAACTTAGGTATGAGTATTATTAATAAATGCATAGATTATTATCTATCCAAAGCATTACTGTTAATCGTGATTTTTTCCTGATTACCTTATATGGTATTATTCTGGCTAAGATGATCAATTAATCTTTTGCAAGCGAGAAAAGTATATCCCTTTCTTGAATTAAGCATTTCATTATATAGTGATAATTTTTCCACTCCATTTTTATATATATATATTCAAAATATTTTCATATACTTAATCTTAGTATATTCAGATTAGAATCCATTTTAGATAATTCTTTATGTAAGTGACGACAAACTTTGTAATAATAAGCGTCATATTAAATCAATAATAAATAAACTATTTAAATCAAGATAAATTATTCACTAAAGAATATATTCGGTGACTTTTCTTAACACAAACATATTAAAATAAGATGAGTTATTCAATTAATAATATAGTTGGTGCCTCTTCTTAGTAAAATAAATTTAAACTGTAGATGAACTTCATTGTTATTACGAAAAAATCTGAATGGAAGGGTGTTAGATTACCTGGCCAATTGAAGTTTGCTTTGAATATTCCAACTTTATCTATTTATTTTTCCAATATAGCTTTTCATAATATTTTTAAGTTTTCATTCCTAATAAACAATAAAACAAACTAGGTTTTAAAATAAACAAATATTAAAGGTTTAATTACCCATACTTAAAACTTTGAAAAATACGTTTATGCCAATTTTAAGCCAGTTTTTATTTACATATTTAATTATAAATAGTTTAAACCTTCTAATATGTTGTGAGAATGGAGTTATAAACCATATTATAATGTTGAAATTTCCATTTTTATTTGACCTAATATATTGATCAATTATCTTTAAGATACACAAACAAGAAAATATGTTAAATATTGAATATAAAGTTCTGTATCGATTTATATATTAATATCAAACATTGGTTATTATAATTACCATCTATTCCTTAAAAAAATATGTTTTACCTAACTAAGCGCACTACAATTTCATACAATTGCTTACCTGACAATTTCCCATACAAATTTTTGTCAGGTAAGAAATGCTCCAGAAATTTGCAAAACTATACATGAAATTCTCAAAATCATGTAAGAAATGCGCTTTCAGGTAAGAAATCTTCCTGTTTTTTTCAGAAATCAAAAACAATAGAAAATAGAGTAAAAATTGAATTTTTCATTTTGTCAGGTAAGCTCTTATCGATTCAGGCTTGATTTAAATAAGCTTTCAATAGTTTCGAAAAAAATGAAGAGCTTATCTAGACCTTATACAGATAAATAGTTAATTAATTGTCGATACGTTAATAAAGTGTATACAAATATCTTTCCCATATTAAATAATGTTTTCATCCTAAGAATAATTTGAATATTTGACATATGTTATATAAAAAAGCCCTTTCTGGCTTCTCTCATTAACCATCTAACTAGTTCGAGTAAGTTTTTTATAAAGAGCTTGGGTTTGGTCTTAAAAAAATGAGGCCTGACTGTGGATATCTCTGGAATAACCATGTGCCACTTGGAATTGAGAATATAGATGTAATCGTAGTGAGTATTTGACCCTTTAATTCAACATTGGATGAGTCCTTTCAGCTACTTATTATATCTACAAGAAGCATATATAAACATCGACTTGTAAGTGATAAAGAAAGTAAAACGAATATTATTTAAAGTTTATATAAATCATTGTATTAAATAATGTATCAATGCTAAATTATCGGAGAGACCTATTCAGAGAACAATTTTAAAATTTGAGAACAATAACACATAAGATGAATAAACAAATTTGAGACTTGATATTATAAAAGAACTTGGTGAGAGGAGGGAAGAGGGAACCAGACATTTGGTAGGACAGAGTAATAGAAGATGGCCTAGCAGCTGTGTGTAAGAAGTAGAAACAAAACAAAAGAAAAGAAAACTATTCGAAGAAGACCTGTAGAGTAGGTGAGCATGACAAATTAACTCTTCGTTTGAGTAAACCAGACAGGTGTATACCATAATCGATTGCCACCCCCAAAATTAATTTCAATCACAGAATCAAAATAAAAGACACAGTTCCCCAAACGTACGGCAATACGCTATCTCCAAATATTTGTAAAACCAACATGGCATTGAAGGTTCACTCATAAATGAAGTGGGTTGTGTATCCTAAATCTCAAAACTACAAGAGAAACGCTTAATGAAAATTTTAACCAAAAACAGTACTTAATTGGCTGGATACTCGCACTAAAATCAACTTGGACGCAATGGATAACTTGTGGAACATCTTGTGTAAATTTTATTTGATTTCGCATATCCATATTATCTTAACATTTTCACCAATATTAACCATCAAGACTCAACTTTTGGACTCAGGACGTATCATATTAAACAGTCATGATGGTTTCTAATATTTATTGATTATTGGTCTTCTTTTTAATTCTCTCCCATAATCTTTTAGGGAGGTCTCGTTTTCTGGTTTTTCTATTATCTGGTTCTTTATTTCTTTTAAATGGTAAAATACTCTTCTGCCATACCGATTTCATCACATCCCGCTTCCTCCATGGCTTCCTATCATGGACAGGTGGTGTGGTTGTCTGTGGCAGTGGGTTTACAGTATCTGGCTGTTCCTTGCTAATATTAATTGCTTTGGCCAGGCATCCATCACAGGCCCTTCCACAATTTCTTCCACAATCACTGGTGGAAGAGACCACAAATTCCCCTAGGTACTGATAACTGTTATCAGTAAACATCCCAGGAGCATCTTCCCCACCATTATTATCACAATCAAAGACGGAATATGATAATTTCAAAGAAGGAGGGTCGATTTCTTTGGCCTCCAAATGGATAGGGAGTGGACCGTCTTTATTCTTTTTACTTGTCTCTCTTAAATTGAAATCTTGTGAAGTGACCACGGCAAACACTTCTTGTAATTTTTGTTGTTGCTCGTGATCTTTAATCAGGTTGTGTAACTTCTGTTCGTACTCTTGATATGCCTGTTTAAGTTGGTCTTTGGATGATTGTTCAACTCTTTTAATCTCTTTTTCAAGTCTTTGTTTTTCTTGTTCTTGTTTTTGTATAATTTGTAAGTGTTTTTGTTTATAATCTTTTGCTAGTTGAATTCTTTGTAACATTTGTTGTTCTATTAAATAATCCTCCTCAGATTGTTTGTCGTCTTCAAACTCTTTTGAATAATCTTGGGAAGGATCTTCTAGAGGATCTTGTGGTTGATCTTTGAAGGAATCTTTTAATTCGTGTAAAAAGTATTCTTGTTCATGTTCTGGTCGAATCACTGATAAATATTCTTGTTCAATGCTTTGTTCACTCTTTTGTGAATAATAAGGTGATTGATCATGTTCAAATGCATGTTCTAAATATTTTTTAATTTCTTTTAATAAACTTTTTGCTTGTGGTTGTGGAATTGGTAGTTTGTCGCTTTCAACCAAGCCTTCCAACCGTTTAGAATAACAAATCATTTCCACCTTATTAAAGATGATATGGCCTTCAATAAACGTAAATGCAAAAGTGTTTCTTGTTGGAATTTTGTTTTCAGTGGAAGGATTTTTAAATGATTCAATTGTTAAACGAGTAATTGTGTCTACCTCACCACTGTTCATAAATTTAACTTTCTTTTCAAATATATTTTCAGCTCTATGGTTAATTACTTCTTGAATGAATAAAGCTAGTCTCACAAAATCATGAGTAGGAGAAAATTCAAGAGGTCTTTCTTTAATAATCCCAGCTAAAACATCTAAGTGAACGTAACAAATAGTTAAAATGCTATTAATTAGTTCTAAATAATTTGGTTGTAAAGTGTTTGAAGGCATGTCAATTTTTTTAAATGAGTCCGTGGTGTTTTTAAATGATAAAAGAAGAGTGTAATTAACAGTTAAAAGTAGTTCTTAAATTAAACATTTAATGGTTTTGTAATCACAAAAGTCTATAAGTGACAGTTTTTTTGTACTCATTTAAAATGGAGATAGGAAAAGCGGGTAACCCTTTCCCACACAAAAATATTATTATCTCGAAAAATAGGGATCGGACATAACCAAACTCCGAAACTTGCGGGGTTGAATCAAAGACCCTTCTGCAAGGGATCTACGTCGATATAA
>PPON03000060.1:0-70833 GCA_003708525.3 Monosporozyma unispora | reverse complement strand
GATCCGGAGCCAGAGAACCAACGAATATTTACTGAATCTTAAAAGAACCACTACAGTTGTTTAGCAGCCTTAGTAGAATTTTGTAGTGTCGAGTATCCCTCCAACACTGTAAAATCTTTTAGTTTTGATGTCTCTGACGCCAAGCCCACCTGATATGTCCCAACACAGATTTCGTTTCACTATGAGTTACGAAATGGTACCCTAATAATATATGCAGTTCTTTTTACCTTTTTGGGTTTTCCTGTTTTTCGCAGTGCTTTTTAGCGTCAGATAATCACTGACACGTCAATTTTTATTTTTTATAGTGGGAACGCGAGACGCGTAAGCAGTGGGGCGGGAAAAAGTTTCAATAGTAACATCAGTTATACCAAAAATGAGGTGGATAAGATGTGGCACGATTAACAATAATATATCCTCTTGCCAATTTCGTGAATTTAGCCTATTTGGGAACGCTTGCTTGGTATTGCTTTATTTAATTACCAACTTTTCTATTAGGGCAATTCGTAATTGCATACTGATTTTCAGTTGTTTTCTCTATTGTCCTAGTAAATATATTACACGTTAAATAATTATCCATTTAAGATTAATATATATACCATTAGTGGGATAACAGTTTCAACTAACCTGGTTCCTTTGAATTCCAGTTTTATTACTAGGAAATATAAACAGGACTCTATTCAACTCTTTCCAAACTTATATTTGTAACATTACAAATCACCATGCCAGTAAATGAACAAGAAAGATCCGCTTTAACAGAAATGTCAGTCAACAAATCTTTATTACCATCTGCTATAAATTTTATGGGTATTCATACCGATCCAAATAAAATCTTTCAAAGAAAAAGACAACAGAGTCTTACAAGTAGTTTCATTGCATCCCCAATGGTGTCTTTATCCAAAAAAAGAACCATTAACTATGCAGATATTGAAGCTAACACAGTAAGTAAAAAATTAAAAATATGGAATGGTTTCCAAGATGATACTTTAAAAGATAATGATATTAAAATGGTTAAAGAATATACTTCCGATATCTTTAAATATTTTTATCAAAGAGAAACCGAATTATCACCTGAAATTAATTATACTCAAGATAAGCAATCCATTTACTACTTAAGGGCTAAATTAAGAACCATTTTAGTCGACTGGTTAGTCCAAGTTCATGAAAAGTTTCAATGTGTCAGTGAAACTTTATTATTAGCCATCAATATCATGGATAGATTTCTTACCAGTTCTAAAGTCCCCACTTCAAAGTTACAATTAGTCGCGATCACATCTTTATTCATTGCAGCTAAATTTTGTGAAATCAATTTACCAAAATTATCCAATTATGCTTATGTCACGGATGGGGCTGCCACAGAACAAGATATCAAGAATGCAGAATATCAAATACTTGATACATTAAACTTCGAAATTGCTTGGCCTAATCCAATAGACTTCCTTAGAAGAATTTCCAAATCTGATCATTATGATGAAACTACAAGAAAATACGCAAAAGTGCTTGTCGAATTCTCTTATTGTTCACCATTATTTATTGAATTAAATCCATCTTTAATAAGTGTTTTAGCCATGTTTATTGCCAAGAAAATATCCAAAAAAGAGGATGATGAGACTTTAATCAGATGGTTAACTCCATTCATGAACAAAAACGATTACCATGATTTAGAAGATTCCACAATTATTATTAAGAAATATTCTTCATTATTAATAAATGAAATTGTTACCCCATCAGTCAAAGTAGAATGTTTAATTCAGAAATTCACTGATCAAAACTTATACAAAAATCTCTACAAGAGTTGTAAATCTTTAAAGACGAATAATTAATTCTTAAAAATTTGCTTAATAAACAAAAGCATTGCATAAATACTATAAACCAAAAACATATATGTATTAAAACAACTACAACATACACCTCATTTGCATATTACTAAAAATACTAGTAACTATTTATACAACTTTGCATTATATAAAAATAATAAATTTAATAACCACATCTAATGATTAATTGACAAAAAATTCATTCCATCTATTTATACTACTCTTTTCTTCAAGTTTTTACCCTTTTGTTGTTTCATTATAGCCAAAACCCACTCTTTACAGATAATGGATGCTCTTAAATATCTAGTTGATTCATATTTAACTTGGAAATCTGGATGACTTATAGGAGATAAGAGATATCCAATTAACAGCTTACAAATATATATGATATCTTTCTTGCCATACCCACCTGAATAAGTAATAAAGTCAGACCCCCACCCATGTTTACCAAACATAATTCTTGAAAGAAGTATCGCTGCTGCTGCACATTGTGCTCTTGGAAATTTATCAAAATGTTTTGAATCAATTAATGTAATCTCAAGAAGATATTTGGCAATGGTTCTTCTTGGTAAATTAAAATCATCAGCTTTGGTAATTCTTCTTATGAAATTTAAGGGATTGGCATACGTCAGGTCATATTGTAAAGTTTCTAGAATTTGGATTTCAAAATTGATAATATCTCTCACACTAAAACAACCATCTGTTTGATACGAATAATATATGACCCTTGGAACCATTATTTCTTCTGTCTTGGAAGCAATGAAAAGACTAGTTATTCCTAACAATTGTAAATCGGCAATACTGGTTGGATTTAATGATTGAAATTTGTCAATAATGTAAACTGTTAAATACAATGTTTCTTCCAAGAATCCAAAATATGAATGAACTTTTATAATCCAATTAACTAAAATCTCCCTGTTAATAATATCAATCTTATAAGAAGGTGTTTTTAAAGTTTTAAAATAATTATAATCTAATTGATAAAGGTATTCAAAAATATCCTGGGAATATTCCTTTACTGCTAACATATCTTCTATTTTTTGATCATATTCTAAGTCTTCTCTACTAGGAGCCTGTTCTGGTGGTTGGGTTCTTTTTTTATTTTCAGTACTATTTGTAATATTATTAATATCTGTAATATATGTTGACTTATTTTTTAAACTTCTCTTCATTAGGTTCTTTCCTTTCCTTTTGTGATATGAATTCCCATCAAAAATTCCTATATTTTCGTGATTGTTATTAGAACTTGTTATATCACTAAACACTGTTCTTTTTTTTACTGATCCCATTTTAACTAATTAATGTTTTATCAAATCTTTTATTTGGTGGTAATACTAAAAGTTTTCCTTTTTCTTATCTGCTTAGTATCACCGTTTCTTATACGTTCTCTTTTTTTGTGACTTGTTTTTTGTGACAATTTATTTTTATTCTTAAAAAATAGTCTTACTTAAAACAGTAAAATTTGTTTAATCAGAACAATAAATTTTTTGTCAAAGAAGGAAAAACCTAGTTAATGTTCCATGAAAATAAATTCAGTTTAATTCAAATATTAAACCGGGATATATTTCTACCTTCATTAAAAATGTACAAGCTACTATTACACTGAAAACTCCATAATAATCTTTAGTACGGTTCCGTCACGTGCTTACTTTCTGTCAATTTTTGCAGACTCACACAATAAAAAAATCAAGAAAACAAAGAAATGCGCTGAAAAAAAAAAAAAATTAAATACAAAGATGTATTTCACAAAAGAAAGACACTTCTTTTTGACATTACAATTGAAAAGAGATAGGTTCACTTCTAATTCATTATAACTTCCCTTCTTTAATTCAACCACAATAACAATACGTTACAAAAAAATCATGACTCGTGGTTTCCAGTTTTTTGTTTTCTTAATGGCACAACTTATGTCTGTGGTCTTTGCAAAGAGTGCAACCACTACTAACTCTACTTCATATATTTCTATTCGTTCCAAAGATGATGTAGATTATAGATTATCTTCATCCTTAGATATAATAGACCGTGCTTCCGTGGAACAACCCCTTGTAGTCTTTGAATTTGAAAAGTTCAAGATCATTGACTCCATGACTTCTAAGGCTGAAAAGGTTAACCAATTCCAATTCTTAACTCAATTTTTTGAAAACCATTTAACTAATGTCTTAGATGACGAACCTGTCTTAGAAAGACCAGATTCTGATGATGTTGCTTATTTTAAGATTAAGAACATTGAACAAAGTGGGTCTAATATGTTATATGACTTCCCAGTCGAAGACTATGCTATTGTTTGGTTCAAGTTTCAAAAGCAGGATTATGATTTAGCTACTGTTAACGACTTCATTGAAAGTGCTTCTATTTTCTTAGAAGAATATTTAAATGTCAACATTGATATGTTGATTAACACTAAAGACACTACTTCACTAGAAAACTTAGATGAAGTCTTCGAATCCAATCAAGACGCTGAAGAATATTATGATGAAGATGAAGACGAACACATTAGTGAAGACTCCAAGTCTCACAACACTAACGACAATGAAGATCAAGACGATTCTTTAAGTAAAACATGGACTGAAGGTTTAATTATGTGTTTAATTGTTGCTTTCATTTTATTAGGTATCTTGGTTGTTGCAATGTCCTGGATGATGAGCATTGAAATTAGTTACTCTGCTTTAGATAAGCCAACCAATCCAGTTAAAAAGACTCAATAGATGCATTGTTGTGTTTTCTTCACAATTATATTATAACTTTTTTATTTCCTTTTCATATATAATATGTGTTTTATACAATTTAGTAAATTTACATAATTAAATACAAAAAACAACAGAATATACATATATTATAGTTTAAAACCTTTACCCGTTTTGTTGCGATATTAAAGAAAAAAAATTTCATCTCAAGGTCAATTGATACTATTCATATGATTTTTTTTAGAACAAATCAATCTCTTTTCTTTTCATCACCTTCAACTTGAATATCTTCAGTGAAAGCAACAACAATAAATGCAATCAAGACAATATTAGCAACTAAAGCAGCCAACCCTCCAGAGACAACAGAACTGAAACCCAAATGATTGGTAGTAAAGAAAGTTACTAATGGTAGAGCTACCATACAAAATGTGGCGATAACTAATTTTTTAATCACAGAACGAGGAACATCAACAGCCATTTTATTATTATTGTGTATATGGGGTGGTTAATTTGATATAGTTTGGTATCTATGCTTAGTCTACTAACAAAGGTCAATTGCAATATTTGTTTAGTCATATTGTTGTAATGCTTTCATTAATGTCAAGTGAAATATTTTAATTGTTTTCAGGAAAGAAAAACCTTTAATCTGAAAACTGAATTAAAAAAAAATACATGAAGGTCTATATGTAAGTATTGATAACGAGAGTGATTACTATAAAATAAGAGGAAAAATCACCAGATAGTTTCATTAAGATACAATAAAACAATGGTACAGCAGTTAAGTTTATTTAGTTCTATCAATGATGAGGCTTACGATTTATTCTTAGCCACAATGACCACTTCGTTTGGTACTGCCCCAATTATGTTTGCTAATCTTTCCACTGTATGGAAACCTGATCCAAATTATGAAGTTGCCGCCACAAATACTAAAAATCAATTGATTGAACAAACACGGATAAAAGTAAGCAAAAATATGCCAATGGAAATGATCACAAATATTAATGGTAAGATAATAGACTATAAATTATTACCTACTTTAAACACAGATACCTTGCCAATCGACCCCATACTAATTGATAAAATTATAAATAATCAATTGACGACATCCATTGACAGTGTATCATCTAGCAATTGGGCATTCGCAATTTCAGATATCCCTGCTGCGGGGAGTAATAGAAAAGTTTCTATGCAAACGATAACAGAATCTATAATATTAGAAACTGCAGGTCCCAATGCATCTTTGAACAATTTTATGAAAGAATTATATTACGTCTCTGAATATCAATATTTAACCATTGGTGTAAAATTCCATTTAAGACATAATATAATAGTCGAATTACAAAAAGTTTGGGACGTAAACTCAAAGAGTCAAGTTACTAAGAATGGGTACTTAATTAAAACATACACAAATGCAAACAAATCTACTAATTTAGATCAAATAAATCACGGTGAACAACAATTACTTAATTTACAAAAGGATTTACAAGGTTATGTTGATTTAAAGATTCCAGACCGTAAATCTATGGATAGTAGAATGGAATATGATAATAACCAATCTATATAATAATGTATTTTGTAATAAGAAGAGTTAGTAGATAAAATGTGATCCTATTTTTTTTTAAATTTATATTATACAGGCAGGATAAAATATGTAAGTTTGATGTCTAAGAGAATAGTTTATAAATGATAATGACTGATTTTTTTTTCTATCTAAACGAATTATTTCTTATCAAGCTTTTCTAACTTCTTCTTAGACTTTTGAATTTGCTTCTTCTTTTTCTTTAAGTTTTCAATCTTTTCGTCCTTCTTAGAATTAGAATATTGCATCTTCTTATAAAGTTTACGTTGTTTATTACTCATCATAATCATCTTCATTTCCTTTTCTTCTTCTTCTTCAGTTAACTTTCTCTTCTTACCCTTGTTCTTCTTGTCAGTTTCATCAATCTTAGCTTCACTAAATGCAACACCTTGAGCTTCTAATTCTAATTCCTTTTGAGCTGCAAGTTCTTCAGCATCTTCGTCGTCATCAGCATTAGTAACAGCGGCGACGTTAGATTCTTCTTCTTCTTTACCTTCAACTTCTTCTTCACTTTCACTTTCTTCATCATTTTCGTTAGTTTCAACTTCAGCAGTTGGATCATAACCGGTAGCATCACCCCATGGAGAAAGATGTGGTGGTAAAGGTTCACCTGGTAAATACATATTAGCTGGAACTAATTCAGCCTTGTTAATACAGTCAAAGACCCATTGTGGTTGAACATAAGTTCTACCTGGAACCTTATTC
The DNA here is from genome assembly GCA_003708525.3 of Monosporozyma unispora. Classification (NCBI taxonomy): domain Eukaryota; kingdom Fungi; phylum Ascomycota; class Saccharomycetes; order Saccharomycetales; family Saccharomycetaceae; genus Monosporozyma; species Monosporozyma unispora. The sequence goes on along the minus strand of PPON03000060.1, from coordinate 64,051 downwards.
TTTAAGACAGGTCTATCAACAATTTGATGGGTGATCTTAGATAAATCAATATCATCTTTATTTTCTAATTGATCTAAAGCAACTTCACTGACAACAGAACCACCAGCAGATAAGATTAAGAATTCAACGACATCTAATGGAACTTCCCTACCAACGTAAAATACGAAATCAGAAAATAAAGTAGCAACTGGAGAATCAAATTGACTTGGTTGAGCCAATATATCACCATGGTTCTTATTTTTATCTTCAAAAGTGTCTAATTGAATAGTTTCAACGTTTTCTTGTTCTTCTTCCTTTTCGTCGGTCTTATCATTGTCAGCATTAAGAGCAGATTTTAAAGTAGCAGCGTCTAAAGTTTGAACATCCTTCTTATTAGTGCTTTGTTCATTAGAAATTTTTTCTGGTTGTAATAATGTATTCTTTTCATTTTGAGATTCTAAGATATAAGAAGAGATACCACTTATTATCTTATCCTTTTCAACATCAATCTTTGGTGGGTACACTAAATCACGGTCAGTGTATAATTTGTAAAGAACAAAGTGTAATAAAGTGGAGTAAAATTCTAAGAAAGTAACCATAATTCTGAAATCGATATCAGATGGAATATTTTCTGGGAATTTGTATGGAACAACCCATCTAATATCTTCACCTTTCACAGAAGCTTGGTAATAGACACCTTTAATGGAAACAAAAACCTTTCTAACTAAACGTTCTTTGGCAACAAAAGCTAACCATTGGTTACATAGTCTTTGAGCATCTTGAATGATCTTAGAAGAAACTTGGTTGGTAGCAGGTAAATTGGCGAAAAGAAATAGCATATTCAAAGCATCATCAATATCTCTTAAAGCATCTGGAAAACTTGGATAACGTTCCTTAATGATATGATCTAATTTATAGGTAGATCTGTTCTCTTCTAATCTCTTGGCAGCAGAAACTTCACCTCTACCTAAAGCCTTGGTTAATTTCTTAGCAAAAGTCTTATGCTCTCTAAATTTAGCTAAGACAGGTTCATGCATTAAATATTGGATATCCTTAGAGAAATAGAAGGTAGTTGGGGCAGTAGAACCTTTGTTAGCCTTTTTCTTATTTTTTGGTTCTCTTGGATAAATACCTTTAAAGATACATAATCTTCTGAAATCCGCTAAAGAAACTTGTAGTTTCTTCACAGCTTGAGTTCTGGTAATGAAGTTCTTGGCGTTACCTCTGGTATTCTTCTTCTTAATTCTCATTTTTAACGTATCTTCCACCTGCTTGATCTATGTGAGTATTCTAATGGTTTCAATTACAATTCCACTCTTAAAGTAAAGAACACAGTAAGCATCACATCTCTTTAATGAAAACTTTCAATGCTCATCTCATCGCAAAATTTCAAATTTCAAATTTTTTTTTCAGTCGAAAATTTTCCAGTTGTCGTTACCCGGTTGTCACGTGCTTTTTAGATATATCTTAAATAGTGAGAATTAGCCTTAAAGCCAGAGATTGATACACTTTAATATAACTAATCAAGTCACAATAAGAGTGCTATAGTGAGGTTGAAGCAATTGAATAGTTGATGCTTATGATGATTAGGAGTAGCTACAAAACAAGGTCTGTTCATATTGTAAATTGCTTGCTGAAACAACGATTTTATACTATCCAGAATAAGGGAGCTCGAATCGGCACTAAGTTCGAATCTAAACAAGATATAGATGATTTCTTAGACTCAAATAAATGGGATGGTCAAGAGTTATTGCAAAGCTCCACAGAATGCGATCCTTCCAAAGTCCCAACTGCCCCACCATCTGATGAGATGATATACAAATTGTTAAAATTATCTGGTTTATCTCAAAAGGGTATTGACATGGAAGAGATTAGAACTACACTTACTAATCAGATACAATTTATTGATCTATTACAAAATGTACCATTAAGTGAAGAAGAACAGAAATACGACACAAATTATGCAAGGTTATTGCCAAGAGACAATAAACCGTTAAAATATAATGAGATCTTAAAACTCATAGAGACTCAAAAGAAAAACAAGCAAGGAAGTGAAATAAGTGGTTCCTGGAATCCAACTTCATTAGCTACAATATCTGTAAATAATTATTATATTCTCAAGAAGGGTCTTTTGAAGAATAGAAATTAGCTGCCATTTTATCATTCATTCATACATACATATATTCATTAATATAATTTATATTCATAATCATTATTTACATGTTGATATCATTATTTATAAGCATGAGAGAATTAAATATAGTTCAAAAGCAATACTTTTTTAAAACCATTTTGAAGAAGAAGAGGAAGAGCCACTTAATCTTGTATTAAATCTTTGTCTCCTTTCTTCAACTTTCTTATGGATTAACCAACCATACAAGACACCCATGGCAGAGCCACCTAAATGGGCAGCATAATCGAATGAGCCCCATCTCAATGCACAGCCAGCTGCATTCCATACCACAGAGGCTAAGAATGCAACCCAAGCACCACCAGGGATTGGGAAAACAAATAGTAATATTTTAGCATTTGGAATTAAATAAGCAAAACAACCAAATACACCAAATAAAGCACTACTTGCACCTAAACTAGGTCCAATGGTCATCATTCTAGCTAAGACGGGATACCACATTGAAAATAAGGAACCTGCAATAGCACTATTCATATATAGGGAAAAGAAATTTGCAGTCCCTAGCATTGAAGCCAATGAGGTCCCAAAGGACCATAAAGCTAACATATTCATACCAAGATGCCAAAATTCTTGATGAGAAAAGGCACTACCGATAATGGACCATTTGTTAATCAATTGTCCCTTTTGTAATAACATATATTTTTGTAAAATCGGCCACATCTTCGGCGATTGCCACAGTGCAAATACTGCTAAATTTATCCCCAATATGGTGTAAACTAATTCTTTAGGTTTGTTCTTAAAGTATGTGAATGGGGGAATATATTCAAATAGTAAATGTGAAGTTAAAAAGATACCCACCATAGACCCAACACTAATCAATGTTAGCTTAATTAGTGAGTCCTTGGATCCATTATTGTTGTTATATCCATTTTGTTGATATTGTTGAAACCGATTTAACCGAGTGTATCTATCAGCTAAATCGTCTTGCCAATTAGCTCTTCTTGGTATAGAAGTACTGAGCATTCTTACAGATTGGCTTAATATGGGCAAATTGACTTTAATCTTTTGCAAAAGTAGTGGCCGTATTAGGCTTTGATTGAGAGGAAGCGTCTGCAGATTAATAGGAATAGTCCTTATTAAAGTAGAACTATAGCTTCGAACTAAAGGAGTAAAGTTCAATCTTGAACCTAGGAATAATCTTGAATTAATGGGCAACATAGTCTATAAATGCACACACTACCTGCTTACCTTGTTTATACTTGATAGTTTATTGCGTTTCTTTGTGTTCCTTGCTTTTATAAATATGTTGAGGCGTACTGTTCAAATTAAATCTAAAATGTAGTTTTTTCAATTGTGCTGCTGCTTAAGAAGTCTTACAAACAAGGCAGTTACAACGATAAAATATATACAAAAAATATTAAGATTAATCTTTGATAATAATGTATTTCTATATTTTTGTTATTATATACTTTTTTATATGAAAGTATTCAAGTTTCGAATTCAATAAGATCATTTTCTTGGTGGGGTACAATCATGCTAACTGGTCTCTTCTTTGGTCCATTTAGTGTTTCTGAAGTACTCTCTTGATCTTCCAATTCTTCGTCCACCCATGGGTTCTTCAACAATGCATTACTTTCCTCATCAACAAATTCGTCCTCGTCATCTGCACCTTCATTGGTAAAATCATCAATATCATCGTATTTAGAACCGACGAGTGTTGAGTTATCTGGAGTTAAATTATCTGGACTTTCAATAGAATTTGTAGTGCTCTTTGTAGCTACTGAATCAACACGACGACGGACTTGTTGTGCCACTCTTCTGCCGTCTGCAATAATTCCATCAAACATACCACGTAAGGCTTTACCTCTATCGTTATTTGCACCGAAATTCTTATCCACGTAAATAGATGATCTTAGAGTTCTTGCAAAAAATAATTCATATGTTTCATCTGCCAATATAATCATCCTAAAGTTGGCTAAATCTAATATTTTTGGATGAGTTGGATCAAGTGCAGCATTGGCCTTCAATGAGGCAAATTTCTTTTCTTTTGCTTGCTTTGATTCTGCAGTTTCTTCTTCATCAGAAAGATCTATTAAATTAACTTCATCCGCCAGAGCTAAAGTGGTTGCATATTCAAATGATCTTTGTAAGAAATTGCTAGCAGCAAGTAAGTAACGTTCAGATTGTTCATTCTTGTATTTTTCTTCATCAACTTCATAATTTTTAGGTAGCTCAATCTTTTGTTCTTCTTCAATTTGTTGTAATTTATCTTGAGCAATTCTTTCTGCAATGTCATCTTCAAGTTGTCTCTTGGTTAATGCATCAATAAGTCTCCCACTTTTCCAAGGCTCGGTTAATAATAATAACCCCTCTGAAAGTTGTAATACTTCTTCTCTTTGAAGTTCTCCATCATCATCATTATCATACAAAGAAAAAAAATAATTAATAGATTCTAAAAGATCGTGAGTAAGCAACTTATCTAATCCAGATACAATATCATTTAAGCTTAATTCATTTAATTTAGCAATATCCCAATTATTGAATAATATTCTTAAAAAACTACTTCTTTGCTTATTGAAAGCTGGATTAGTCTCTTCGTTGATTGGTTTTGCCCATTCACAAAGTTTTGTCATAAATTGCACAAACACTTCAAACGTCATATTTGAGGAACCAGTACCCATACTAATCTTATGGGTTTCTATACTTTGATAGTAAATGTCATAAATGTTTGATAAATTATCATCCGTTAAATGAAACACCTTTGGTAAATGACGTAATTGTGTCTTCTTAACAAAAATTTCAATGTTTTGGAAAATATCCTTCTTATATCGATTTCTCTCCTGAAGGATTGAAGAATCTGTGATGACACTAAATTCCTTAAACGCTGTAACTAAAAGTTCTTGGAATTTGGTAATTTGTCTATATTTGATATCCGGAGCATCAGGATGTACACTTTGATCCAAAGTACGGAAGTAGTTCTTGATGATAGCAATGAACATACCATCATCGTCCGCCTGTAAGATATCATCGGCATTGATTTTCAATACAGCTAAAGCTACTTGAAACAAAGCTTTAGCACCATTCATGAAAAATAGATCCATAATACGAATGGCATACTCTAAAGGTATTGAAGTGTAGAACAATGATAAAAACCAAGGTAAAGAGACAATTGAAAGTTGAATATCATGTTTCACAATATAATCCCATAAAACAGGAAGCTTTTCTTCGACAAAGGATTCAAAAACCTTTTGATCTAATAAGGTACCATACATTGTTTTAGAGTAATAACCTGGAACATAAATGTCACAGATATTACAAAGACACCAGAAGGCTTGTTCTTCACTTAAATAAATCAATAAAGCAGCACAAACAATATTCATAGCTTGACAGTAGCCGACATCTGGATTCTTCCATGAATATGCAGTCAAGACATTTCTTAATCTTTGAATACCTTCCTCAGTTTGATAAGCAGAGTATTCAGGTAAAGATCTCTTCAAATCCTTCTCGATTTCTTCAATGGCTTGAGAAATTTTACCTTCATTGTCTTTTAATATCTTTTCATAAACGCCCTCATTGGCATGACGTAAATACATCGCACCAGAACAAAGGTCCCATATTTCACCTCTCATTCTATTGGGTAAACCAATTCTTACCAATTTGTGAAATAATGGACTCTTCATAATGGCAAGATTCTGACCATTCATCTTAAAATAGTCAAACCATAATCTTAATTTCCTTTTCTCTTTGGCAGCATCTACAGCACCGGGATACTTGAAACTTTGACCTAATCCAGCTTTAGGTGGGTGTAAATTTGTCATTCTCAACATATTCTTGTTAATAATAAATTCAGAATAACATGTGCTTAGGAAAGAAGACAATTCTTTAGCCTTGGGCATGTTTTCTCTCAAATTCTTCTTCAATTGTTCACAGAATTGTTCAGATCTATAACGAAGTCCAACAAATTGGATAATAACTTGACTACCTGAATATAAAGTAATCATTAAAGCAAACGCATAGGCTGCTGAAGGAGACCTTTCCACTTTCTTTATAGTTGAAATATTAAGAATAAGTTCACAAGATTTTTGATCAAAAGAATCCTTGAAAACTAGGAAATGGGGGGTCATGTATAATCTACCCGAAAATACATATGCAACTTTCTCTTGGTTAGATTGTTTAGCTGTAATAATGGATTGCTTCTTTTTATTATTAGAATCATAAATACTGACAAATGAGACATCAGCATTAGTATCATCTTGGATATTTTCTCCTGGAGGTAGTTTGTATTCTAATTTAAATTTTTCATCTCTGGTAATAGTATTACCAAAACTCTCTGATATCTTGTCAATGAAAGTTGCCTTTTGGCGTAATGTACTAAAGAAAGACATATTCTCTTTGAGTAGATGATCTTTCCAAATAAATTGGCAACAGTCAAAATTTCAACTCAACTCAAAAACACTTGAACAGATTCCACTATTGTTATCAAACCTGGCCTGTATCAATTTTATTACAGGGTTATCGCAGTGATATGTCTCCTATTCTCTTGGAATGAGCCCTTACTTAGAGTTTCCAAATTTGTCTTAATTAATTATTTTTTTCAATTCTTGGCAGCAAAAAGCCTTCTTCTATAAAGAGATTTTATAAATTGATCTTCGAAAGTTGATTCCTTGGGATGACAAGCAAGGGGAAGAGAACAGGCAGTTTAGCTGTTTGTTGCAATATGTACTCCAATATACTAATAATCATCTACATAAATATATGACTCTCTATAAAAATTTGGTTCACATGTCCAAGGGGACGTTTTGTTCCATAGCCTGACTTACAATGACTTCCATTATTTGTGTCATTGCTTCATAATTATGTACTGGATTTGCACAAGAATAAACAATTCTTAATGTAGCAACGTAGTGTGCTTTGAAAATCTTGTCAAAAGACCCGAGATCAATCCCATTAAGCCATCCATTTGCTAAGGGATAAAAAAAGTTGTTAGCACATTTCCGGAACTCATTCTTTTTGGTAGATAGTTTAGAAGACGCCAATTCTAATTTCTTGGATTTCCACGTAGTAGTACCATCTTTGACCAAACTTCTATTTGAGATATCTTCGATTTGGTTACTAGTCGTGGCTGGCTTATCCCATGGTAATCTCTTCGATGGAAAATCAAATTTCGGTTTCATCACATTTGCATCATCGAGACCACGAAGCTCTCTAGCAGCCAATCCTACACTACTCAACACAGACATTCTTTGTTGTAAGGATAAATCTGAATTAAATAAAAGTTGATATAAATCATTTACTTTATCTGGAACCACTACAAGTAAACTAATCAACGCATTAATTCTCCATTGCTCGAAATCCTTTTCTTCAAAATTGTTATTCAAAGCTACTATATTCTTTATTAATTCTTCTGAATAATAACTTACTTCTAATGGTAACAAACTTTTTTGTCTGACTAGTTTAACAGTTTGTTTCAATAAAGATACTAAATCGTTTCTTTGGTTTTGATTGGTATTTAGATATTCTCCCAGCAAATCTTTCAAAAAAACAATATATTTTCTATCTTTACCTACTTTGGCATCTTCATCTTCATCATCACTATCTTCATCATCACTATCTTCATCATCACTATCTTGTAAGGAAAGTTGTGTGACCTTCTTTGACATGAGTGATAGTTGATTAGTGTCCTTAATGGCCACCTTTTCAAGGCTTGTTTCAGTTAATGATGTAAAATCAATATCTCCAAAACCATCAGCTAGGGCAATGTTAGGTATTTTCAATTCGAAATTAGTTTCATATTTTAAGCCACCATCAGTCAAAAATTTAGCTAAAAACATAGTTCTTTCTCTCATATCATTGTTTTTATTTCCAAGTCTGTAAGTGACACAGTCAAGAAACTTTTCATGATGTGATAATTCTAATCTTTCCTCTGGACTGAAGTTGTATTCTAAACAAATATAAAGTAATTTAGTTATTCGATCATCTGTTTCATTCTGCGTATCCTCATCAATTGAGTTAGAATATATTGACGTCTCTTTAAAGAGATCTAACAACAGCTCAATCAACTTTTTGCTTTCACTGATATCTGTAATCGATCTTATAACAATTTCTTGAAACTCTAACAATTTTAAATTTACTATTGTTTGAGGATCAATAAAATATTTTGGAATATTGAAAAGTTTCTTCAAGATTTTATGAATGGTGGTATAATTATTTGGAAAACATTTCAATTTTAAACTGACCAGTACAAAATTATTTATAATCCTGGATCTGTCTAGCATTGAACTTTGCTCCAACAGTTTCAAAAGGGCCGAGAAATTGGTAGAAGTATTCAAAAATATACCATCAATAATATTAGAAGATGTATATTTAGGGTGGAAGGATAATAGTGAGCTTAAAAATCCACCAAGGGTGTTCCATTGTTTGAAAGTAGAGGAATTTTTAATAACTTTAATTAAAAATTTCCACTGGTTTGTCAATATTGTTAGGTAATCTAATATGGTAAAAGTACCTTTCTCATCAAATAGTAAATTGAATAGTTGACTACCAAAGAATATGGCATTAATGCTGTTTCTTTGAAATTTGTTATTCTTTAAGGGAAGTGCAGTGATATATTCATATAATATGGAATGTGTTGTAGAAATGTACTCAATAATAAAGTTCTGTAACAGACTTTTTTCTTTGTTGGCGCCTTTTAAATCTTGCGTAAATCGTATCAGCTGGGATAATAGTGTAATATCTTTATTGAATAGTCTAAAAACATTTTTTAATGTTGATTTAGGTAGAGATGGTGTTAGTGGCAACAGATACTTAATAACTAGAAGCTTGTCTTCCAGGGTCAAACCTTTGCCGCTTTCTAATTCCAAACTTTCTTGAAGTATAGTGTCAATTACCTCTCCATTCAGATGATCTTTCAAAGATTGAAATATGGACATGATGTCTACTTCCCAGGTCTTCAATTCTAGTTTAAACCCACCTCTGTTAATAGTTATGAAACATTGAAATTTCAAATTTGTACCTGTTTTCAATTAAACATCAAATATTACCGAAAACAGAAAAAACATCAAAATATCAGAAAACATTTGAATTACAATTGTTACTCTTCATATATGTTAGATACAAACTTAACAAACAAGGGCACAATCATTTCACCCAAACCCAATTAACCCGAAGGTTATACAATATTAATATTTCAACGATCCAGTAGTGGTGTTGTTTCAATTAGAGGAGATATATCATAAATTGATAGATATTTAATTGGTTTTACAAAGTCTTGTTACAAGCTGTTGTTATTTAACACACTCACAGGATGCCAATGCACAAAGGTACCTTTAATGAAATTGGGAGGAACATGTCAGTCTCTACCAATTCTTTACATGAGATTCAAACTCTACCCAATGCATTGCCACTTTCCAATCCCAACAAAGAAAACCATTGCAGCACAAAATTGATGTATTATAACGATGAACAATACACCAGAGTTATACAACCACTAATTAACTTTATTAAAAATACAGGAACTTGTGACAATTCTATACTGCCATCACTTCATGATGCATTAGATGCTGCTTATACTTTCTCCAGAAAAATCCATTCTTTTACTTTGATGAAACAAATTGCAAAACAACATTTAGCTGTTATTGGCAAATTGTTGATAAGTGAAACCATTAATGTTTTAGCTTCTGTTTCAAAGTTTGCCCTTTTTCTCTTCAACGAAACCAATCTGATCAAAGTGGAACATGTTGAAGATATTCTCCTACAAGATTTTACTCGTAACAATAGTTACTATCTTTCAACTTTAAAGATTATAATTCTACAGTTTTTACTTCGCTCTAAACAAATAGTAAAACACCAGGAAACAATATTGACATTATTTTCATATGATAAAAGATATCTTTTAAAGTGTCCTTCTTTAAGGAAAAATGCCCTTATAAAAATTTTACTTAATATTTTTACAATGCTACCAGATGCTAAAGTCCTGATCGGTATGAAATTTCTAGAATATATCAAAGCATTTGATCAACATTTTGAAATTTACATTAAGAATATGGATTCTCAAATTTTCAGAAAGCAATTGACAATATATGCTACAAAATGTAGTGAAAAATCTTTGATAGATAGATATATCAATTCTTTCTACCTTGCTTATCTTTCCCAATATGATGATAAAACTTTGTTACGAGAAATACTTAAATTAAAAGATGCTCCCCAAGTTGATAGCGAGATAAAACTTATTACGCTTTTTGGAAAAGAAGAGCATAATATATTAAAAGAATTGTCATTGCAAACATCGTTACTTCTTTGCTACAACCTTTCCAGTGGAATTATTTCAAGTAAAACCTTTTTAATGGAGGATAAAATCAAATATCTCCGGTCACTTTGGAAAGTGTTACTGCTGGGAAACTTTCAATACTGTAAGAAACAACAATTTATTTTCGACAAAACTTTAATGTTTTTAAATTCCAATATGAAATCAATCTCAAATTCAAGAGAATACTTAGCTGATATTTTCCAATTTCTTAAAGAAATATGTTTGTTACATTCTGATTATAAAAGGCTGGATAATGTAATAAATATGAGTTATAACACATTTATTATTACTAAAGACAATAAATTCATTAATGCTTCTATCAATTTTGAAATTATAAAGTATCTATCGTTCCATAATTATTCTAACACTAGCCAAGTGCTACAAAGATTGACCCAATTTGCTTTGTGCATCACAGATTCTCAGTCACAACTAGTTGCTATAAGACTAATATACAGCTTTTATTTATTATGTGATATCGAATCACCAACAACTCTTACAACTCTATGCCAAACCATTTGCCTACAATTACAGAAAATATTACCTGCCGCTGCCTGCAATAAACTACTCTATTCTTCTGAAATCCAACTTGCGATACTTTTTAGTAGTCAAAATGTATCGGCCAGTAGTTTTTTATCTACTTGCTCACCAATAAACATGCTATTCTTCAGTTGTTTAACTGGAAACCCAAGGATTTGCCATGAAGATATTCTTAAATCTAGGAATTTCAAATATCACTTCTTACATAAATATGAAAGGCTACTGAAATTAACTTATTACCTGAATATGGAAATGAGTATGCATCAAACAATTAATTTACCCGACATCACTAATACTTATCTAAATAAATGGATGAAAATTAGCTCACAAGTAGACAAAACTGTATCCAGTATTGAAATTGGATTTGTGAATTCACTGATACAGTATTTAAACATGTCTGGTTTTCACAAGCAAATCTTAGAACTTTATAGTGTCATGGAATCTCAAAAAAAATATTACAAACCTATTTTGAATATCTCTGAATTATGGATGTTACGCTCGTTGATAGCATTACAACTCTCCTATAAATTACAGGACTTTGGGGACAAGCATAATTACGTTGACAAACATTTATTAAAAGAAGCATCTTTTGAGAATAAACTACTTTATTTAGATAAATGCATTGAACTCTTTATCTGGCAAAACAATTTTGCAGCATTTGAAAAACTGTTTTTCGATATAATCCCCCAAGAATGCAATGAGGTATTTGATATTCATAATGAATCAAAACTGTCCATCTCCCGGTACATTCAAGTCTTACTCTTTAATATCCGATTACATATATCATCCTCAAAACTCCATGCGAATAAGAGCAATTTTATCGGAACCGTTATAGAAGCAAAGAAATCTCTAAAACTTGCTATATCATTAACTAAGAAAGTTGATAAACTGGCTCAATCATCTCGGATATATGTTCTCCAATCTGTAGTATCTTCTTTTGGTAACTTGATTAAACAATTTACCTCACTTGGTTTAGCCAAAGAAGCTGAATTTTATACCAAAGAGCTGATCAGAATGTTACCAGCTTTATCAGAACCACCTTTGATATTTCAATGCTTTTGTCATCTTCATAATTTTTATCTGTTATCTGAACAAGAACGCCATTTAGAGAGCATTTTACAGAAGATCAACAAAATATTTGACCATATTCAAGGGGCCTATGATATAAACAGTTTATGCCACTATCTCTTTGCGAATAAAGAGTATGCCAAAATATTTGTATCTTTAGATATATTTTTTGGTAATGATGCAAATCAAAAGAGCACATTAGGGCAATATTGGAGACTTCAAATGGGCGAAACTGTTGATGAAACAACGTGTTTCCCGATTTACAAGAACATCAATCATATCAACCATATTCAAAATCAATACAATAATTTGATGAAGGATATTGAAACAGATCCATTTTTTGGAACAATTTTTGAATCTGCACTTGCTTCGCCATCCCTGCGCATTAAAAGTGACATAATTTCCACCTCAGATACCTCAAAGCATGAAAGTATGTCAACAGAAGTTATAACTCCGAACAAATTGCCAAGGCCTTCAAACATGACACCTAGATCAAAAAATACTAGACAAGATTTTGATAGATTTGTTGTCACTTCAAAATTGAAAGACATTATTGGTGAACTACAGACTACAGATTTAAATACCCTTTCCCATTTAGAGTTAACAAAGCATGCGTCTCTTTATTCTTTGGTATTTACCACATATTATAGTGTTAAAATTAACGATCCTTCCGAACAATTGCACTTAAAATTTTGGTTCTATATATCTGATATGATTCATAATAGACCACTGTTTTATGATAAACACTTAAGTTCACTAGATAACTCTATTTATGACGAAATGAAGTTATATTCATTTAATAACAGCTCAATAAACGAACAAGACATTTCCTGGAAAGAACCCTACCATTTTGAAAAGGAATCGTTCGACTTTAATATTGTATCAATCGATATCTGTTCACTTACCGATAATTTGATTTTATCAAAATATAATGGGTTATTCAACGATTGGACGACTTTACGGATCCCCCTTAAAGGTGGCCATTCAAGAGATGTAGATTTGGAGTATTTTTCTTTTTCAGATGGATTCAAGGAAATTAATGATATTATTAAATGCAATGATATGACAACATCTAATAAAGTAACAAATTCAATTTTAACTGCAGAGGGCAGAAAGAATTGGTGGAATAAAAGGTATGAACTGGATAAACGACTAGAAAATTTACTATCTAAAATGTCTAATAATTGGTTAGGTGGGTTTAAAGGTTTTTTTGATCCTTGTGTTATAGATGTACACGCATTTGAGGACTTTTCAAAACAATTTTACCATATTTTACATGAATTTTTACCTAGTAGAAAACATTTTAAGGACCCTTCAAAATTTATCCAAATTGAAGAATGGATTTTGGAACTATTTTTAAAGTTAGACTGTGAGGACAAAAAATATATTTATCAGGTAGAGGACTTACTTTTTTTTGTGCTTGATATATTACTGTATCATGGCGAAGAAAACGCTTATTGTGAAATTGATATTAGCCACATGCATGTTGAACTTACAGAGGCAATCAGAAAATACCAAAGAAATACTCAACAGAATTCTATTTTGAATAAGGAAACATACAATCAAAAGAAACATACTTTTTTACTTGTTAGTACTGCTTGCCATTTGTTTCCTTGGGAAAGTTTACCGTTTTTGAAAGAATTTTCTATTACAAGAATTCCCTCGTTGAGAAGTCTTGACCTTTTATTGATGAATAACGACATGAAGTTTACACTTGAGCTACCATTAACTAAAGATATTAGGATGATATTAAACCCAAATGGTGACTTAAACAAAACAGAAATAAGGTTCAAAGAGTTATTCAATAAAATCCAAGAGTCGACTTTGAATTCAAGATTGTTAATCAACGAAAAACCAAGTGAATTAGATTTCTTAAGTTTTATAAAGAGTTCTAAATTATTTATATATGTGGGACATGGAAGTGGTGAACAATATGTCAGATTAAGCCAGATCAAGAGTTGTAATAAGGTTGCGGTTAGTTTCCTACTGGGCTGTTCATCTGCCGCCATGAAATATTATGGGAAGCTTGAACCTAGCGGGTCGATTTATTCCTATTTACTTGCTGGATGTCCACTGGTTTTGGGAAACTTATGGGATGTTACAGATAAGGATATTGATAAGTTTAGTATGTCTCTTTTCGAGAAGACTGGTATTAGCAAAAATTTACAAGGTGAAATTGCTGGTTACCAAACAGTTCCAATCGCAGTGGCAAAATCCAGAGAATCATGTAACCTTAAATTTATGAATGGTGCGGCTCCTGTAATTTATGGATTACCTGTGCATTTTATATAGTTTTATATATTTTTATATTCTGTTATCAAATGTAAAGTCTTTAATTAATTTCAAGAAAGCAATCTTTTCAATAATTAAAAAGGAACTTTCGAGAGAAATAAGCATCTCACTGATCAGGCATTAAAGTGAATCCAAAAGAAAGACACATCTAACCTTCTAACATACCCATTAATACATACAATGTCACATTTATTTCGACAGGCCATGCAGAAATTATCATATCCAACAATGATCGTAACCTCTGCTGTCCCCAAAGGGACGAAGTCCATGGATTTCCACGGACTTACTATCTCATCCATGACGTCTCTATCGATTAACCCTAAACCTCTGATCCAGTTCAATATCAAGATACCTTCTAACACATCCAAGGATATCAGAAATAATGGTTTGTTTGCCATACATTTTTTGGACCCCACTCAGAGTAATATTAATTTAGCAAGACATTTCAGTCGAGGTGTAAAGGATACAATGACCAGTCCATTCTCCACCCTACTGAAAAACAAGGATTATATGTGTTATTTTGATGAAAATGTAACGTCTAAACAGAATGTCATATTACCAATTTTAAAAGAAACTGGTAAGATCTTAATATGCAATTCCAAAGAAGTATTCAAAGTACAAGATCATGAAATTTGGATTGGAGAAGTGTTGCAAATATTATCCAACACAAAGGAAGAACTTATTGCTGATGATAATGACCATGGTGGGTTACTTCATTGTAAGAGTAAATTCTTCAAATTAGGTGATTTAGTATAGTTGGTAAATCAATAATATGGGATTTACTGCCCATATATATAAACATGTGTATAATAGTTCAGGAACTATTCAAATAATATACTTTCATATTCTTAAACAATTTGATAACTTTGCATAAATTCATGAATATAATTATTGTATTGAAAGTGTAAATATAATATATAGATATATTTGGCATATACAAAATTGTATCTTAAAAAATGTGTATAAAGTGTAACGTTAATTTATTATTATTTTTATTTTTTCTATGAGTACAATGATTGATTTAATTTGATCTTGTTGTCATCAGCAGGTAGCTTCTTCACACTGGAATTATCACCGTCATCATCATCATCATCCTCACGAATACCATCTCCCATTAATTGTTTCCCAGTAAACGCTGCACTAGTACCACCTTTCTTTGCAAACATCAAACTATTTAATGAACTAAAAGACACGTTTTTCTTATGTTTGCGAATTGGATGTACTCTACTTGTTTGAGTAGCTGTTAAATTGGTGGCACTAGAATTGGCTCTTTGATAGAATTCATTAGTGTTTTCTTTCGTTAAAGATGGTAAACTACCAGTACTTGAGTTCTCAGTGATAGGAGGTCTAATGGAAGAAGTATTATCTTTCACTTCCTGGTTGTTAACTTTAACCTTTGGTACTCTATGAATAGAAGCTGTTCCACGAGATGTAGTTCTAGATAACGGTGGAGTGACAGTCATTTGCAATTGTTCACTAGACCCTCTTTGGACTGGAATACCGAAGTAACCACTTCCATCAGAGATAACACTTGCTGGAGAGTTAACAGCGTTAACTTGCCCTAATGATACTGGTAATGAAATATTTCTTTGATGATGATGCTTAGTAACATTAGCGCCTGTAGGGGTCACTACAGTAGGCGGAACTTGCTGTTGTTGCTGTTGTTGTTGTTGCGACTTTTGAGCTGGGGAAGTGGAATGTTCATTATTAGCCATAGATGAAATATCAGACATGGAAGAATAATTTGGTGAAAATGCTGGTGTTTGAACTCCAGAGTTTGGAGAGAATGAATAATTTTTTCTTTCAGCCATGGTGATTAAATTACCATTATCATCAATAGCAGGTGTATTCATTTTAGATCTGAAACTTGCTTCCTGACTTAACATTGGTGTGTTATTAATTGCAATATATTGTGGTTTATTATTACGTCTCATGGACATTTCCATTAAATGTACTGTCGAGGAAGATGTTTCCATGCTATGGGCTTGGCCATTGTAATCGCTCATAGTCGGAACAGAGGATCCACTTGGTATTTGAATCATTCTAGATGATCTATTTAAATGATTTTTCCAAAGTTTTTCTTCAATATATTGCATTCTTTCATTTGTTGTATTAAAAGTTGTTAAATTCTTTAAATCTTGAACCCACTTCTTAAAATGTCTATGACCAGTCTCAGTATCTTCATCATTACAAGATTTAAATATCCAAGTAACGATATTTTTAGATTCTTGTTCCTTGATTGATGTTTCTTGTTGTAATTCTGCTAGTCTCTTTTGTTGTTCTTGTTTCAATTGTTTTGATTTACCTGGGTTCAACAATTTAGAAAATGGTGATTTTTTACTCAACACTGTATTCTTTGTTGCAGCTGTGGCAGTGGATAAAGCAGCATTGCTTGCAGTGGTGGTTAAATTTGCAAAAGAACTACTGTGAGAATTAACAGCAGATGGAGTCTTAATCTTTCGTATTGGTTCAATGAAAATTGCCTTCCCCTTCAAAGTAAAATGATGTTCAGATACTTTATTTAATGAAGCATCATTTAATGGGATACTTAATATTGGAGTTAATGAAGTATGTTGTTGTGGATGATGTTGATGGATTGGTGTCATCCCATTTGGTGTCATTGTACCAGGTGTGGCACCTGGTGTAGACACCGGCGTAATATTAGGTGACACTGTGAAAGATTGATTATTACCAGTTTCATAAAAGTTAGAACTTTTGAATTCATGAAGATAATTAGGAGTTAAAACAAAATAACCCTTTTTATATTCTTTTGAATAATTTGATTTCTTATAAAAATAGCCTGCTCTAATACATTTAGCAAATGATGTTTTCATATTTGGATAAACAATTTCTGAAATCTTTCTTGGTAAGGGTAATGGATCATTTGATCTCCAATTAATTAAACATGTTGGATGATGGTTAACAAAATGATCCCATTCAATGGCAGGTGGTTTAGATAAAATACCTTGCTGTAATTCATGACAAAGGTTTTTAATGGTCAAACGTGCTTCTGAATCAATTAATGCAGAATAACGTTGCATAGCATGTTGAATCTTTGAATAAATAATTTTTTCTAATTTCATACCAGAAGACTGTAAATTAATATAAGCATCTTGTAAATAATTTTCTTCAGCAATTTGTTTTTTCAATTGTAAATCTAATTGTAATTTTAATAAATATGGATCATGTTTTGGTTGTAAATCTGCCAATTTAGCTGGATTATCCTTTTTGGTAATTGCATTCATATATTTCACAGAGGCAATATATTTATGTAAAAGTTTTTGTGTAACATCAAGATGTTGATTCATATTAGTCTTAAAATCATTATGTAATTCTTTAATTTCTTTAATCTTAAAATTTAAATCCTTTCTTAATGATTCTAATTTAGGGATCAAAACAGTAGAAATTTCTTTAGAGATTTTTAATTGTTGACTGGCAAGAGATAAATGATGTTTTTTCAATACAACTTGGATATCTTGAATAGAACCTGAACCAAATTTCATAAATCCAGAAGTAGCCAAAATATCTTGTTCATATGATTCTTCATTAAAGATAGGACCACTTGATAGATATGGGCTTGTATCTCCGCCACCGTTTACACCAGTAGTTGAGGTATTTTGTTCATCAGATTGTTGTTGTTGGGAGGAATCTAATTTTTTTTGAGCTAAAGTTTTTGGTTGTTGTTTTTTCATCGGTTTTGTAGTAGTAAATGGATCCACAAGTCTATTTGTCCCCTCTTCAATGTCGGTTAAGAAATGAAATTTTACAGAACTTTTCAATTGTGTATTGATTCTAGCAAATTGTTCTTGTGAATATGCTACTTCTCTTAAATAACCAATCAAACCCTTTAAGATTTTTTTCCATTTATGAAATCTATCCATTAAAATATCAGTTGGGTATTCTCTAACAAAATATTCTTCATTATCATCTCCACCTTCTAAGGGTTTCTTACCTGAAATAGATTTTTGTCCCTTAGCATTGGGATTTGGGATTGGAACTGAGACATAATATGGAGATCTTTCATCTGACTTGGGTAAGATGTAATTATTATTTACTATACTATTATTACCACCTGCATTAAAATTAGCAGTAGAGGGATAACCTGTGGGTGCAGTAGTGTTACTAATCATAGATGGACTAGTGACCATTGACGGGTGTATAGTATTTTGAACCACAGACACATTATCCGGTAAGATATCCATAAGATATTGGGAGGAATGAATCGACCTCAAATCGTCATGACTATTGTTAGGGTTGTTAACTGTTAATCTATTTTGTGAATCATTATTCGGGGTATTATTCTGTGAGTTATTGTTGCTGTTATTTTCACTTGGAATAGGTTTGACACTAAAATAATCTGACATGATTCAGTGTACTTCTACTTATTCCAGGGAGGAGAGCTTATCCTTTTAATTGTAAAATTGTTAGATTGTATATCGAGATAGTAATGTGGAAGGTTTGAGGAATATAACCACTCAAAGAATATTTATAATAAGGTGTCTTCTTAAAGCTCTGCGCCAACAACTTTATTCTTTTTTTATTTATGTGGAACGGTTCTAGATCCAAAATAATCTAAATATAGTTTCACCTTCCTCTCTCGCAAGATCTACTACTGATTTCCTTCCTTTTAAACTTAAAATTTCAACTTTTTTTTGACAAGCAACAATTTTTCATCGCAAAGTCATCGCTGGAAAGAAAACTTTTTAAAGCATGAAATTTTCAAACACAGAAATTACGCGGTAGAAATTTGACTCACGTTAGAATACTGGTAATTAATCGGAATAACAATAGAACAGTGAGGAGCGATTCCTTATTGATAGCTCGCTATAGCCAACATTTGAACCCAATGGCCAACTGATAATGAGGGTATCACCAAATGGGTGTTGCCCTCAATATAAGGCTCTTGCAATTGCAATTGGCAACACTTTTCCACAACTAACAGCGGATTTCCTGTAATTATCTCCAGGATAAACAATAAGAGACACAAAGGAACCCCACTTTTTCTGTCAATTTTGACCTTGAATTCAGGTGATACACGTTGAGATTGCACCGATTTTAATTAAGCTGACAACTTTTCCAGAGATTGATTCCATTTTAAACACTCATGATCCTTTCATATGTCCATAGACTGAGCACCGTGGTTGGAATAGATTTGCACAATGCAACAAATAGGCCCTTATACAAGGAATGAATTCCTTCGTAGCGGATCATTAATACAGGTATCATCAAGATGTTATTCACTGCTTGATACCGTTTATAAAGCTCCAAATTGTTACCCATTTGGAAAAATTTATTCATATGGATTGAGTCCTGTAATTGAATCCGTCTTCTTACTGTGTCGATGGGGAAGGTTAATGTCTTGGAAGTGATCGCACTGATTGTACTCGCACTGGCGCTTAAGATCGGCGTGGCATCCCCATGTTTACCCTCACTATATATCTTAATACTCTCATATGTACTAAACATTATACCAGTGGCTACAGTTAATGACACTAACGAAGTAGTACAACCACCATAAAATCCTTTGAAACCTTCATGTTCCCAGATATCTACACAAGCTTGTTTTAATGGGAAAAATTCAGATCCTCGATTGGCAACAAATCTAGTTCTTAATGTATCAAATGGGTAGGATATAAATGAACTCGTCAACCCACTCATCATCCCCACAACAAGACTATGTAATTGACCAGACAGATCCAGGGGTGCCAACCATTCATTATACATCGAATAGGATCCAAACTGTGTACCACCATATATCACATACATCATAGACCCAGGGACATTCCCCTTCCATAAAGATTTTATACCTTCTTTCAGTATAATATCTTTGGTAGTTTGTGTTAACCCACTAGATGGCGTGATCTGTAATCGAATCTTAATTGTATCCAAGGGAGCAGTCATTATTCTAGCCACAAGACCTGAAAGTGAGCCTGCAATTAAACTATGTACAACACTCGTATTCGTACCCTTTCTTAAGTGATCTGGGTGTGACATTGTTGACTTAGACTCTTTTACTTTCTATATCTTCATCCTTACAATAATACCCTTTAGGCGATGGCCTGGTTTTAAGCGATGTCTATTTTGTCATTTCTTAATAAAGTAAAAACTTCAAAAAATTAAAAATTAAAAGCATATAATGGAAAATTTTATAGTACTACTAATATGTAGTTCTCAATACAAACCAACACAAAGCTGCCAAAACACTGTGAATATGGAAGATTTAGAGATTGAAACTGGTTATTTATCACAAGTGGATGGGTCTACACATTATAAAACTTCTTCAACCACTGTGCTATGTAGTATTACTGGTCCGATTGAACCAAAATCACGTCAAGAATTACCAACAAAATTAGCATTTGAATTAATTGTAAGACCTGCAATGGGAGTCCCAACCACAAGGGAAGTGGCTATACAGGATAAATTAAATTCTGTATTAAAACAAATTGTGGTGGGTTATTTATATCCTCGTCAATTATGCCAAATAACATTTCAAATCTTAGAAGCAGGTGAAAATGTAGAATTATTCGATGTGAAAGAAATTATATCATGTGTTAATGCCGCTACATTAGCTTTTATCGATGCTGCTATTGCATTACAATCCATGGCTGTTGGCGTAGTGATAGCGGTCACCTACGGTGATGAGTTAATTATTGACCCAAGTAATGAAATTATGCAAAATTCTAAATCTGTTCATGGTTTAGTATTAGAATTAGTAGATGGTTCACAAGTAGTAAAAAATGTCTTATTATTAGATAGTAATGGTGACTTTGATGAATCTACATTATTTAAAGTCTTACAAGTTGGTGAAGAAAATATTTTAAAATTATCTAAACAATTTAGAAAACTTGTAGAAACTAAGATTCAAAAATCTTTAAACAATTAAATTGTCATCATCCATTCTGCATATATAAAATCCAATTATTTGTACTATAAATCCTATATTATTTCCCCTTTTTTTACAGATTAAAATGAATATTTATTAAATTATATACAGATATTTAATTCCATCTTTAAAAATTCTATATTTATTTATTTACATGATTTTTTGTAATGTTTCTATAGTTTCTTGATATGTCCCAATTTCAGATTTTATATCGTTGATTTTAGCTTCATTTGACTTTTTGACTTTCTCACTTACATTCAATTGGTAACTCGGAGAGTTGATTGTCTTTTTTAATATGTTGAGTTTCTTAGATAACTTATCAATTTTCTTGGAATAACCCGTTATAGTAGTTTGAGCATCACCTATTTGATTTTTTAAATAAATGGAAATCGAAACATCTGGATTTATATACTTGTTAACCCATTCATTATCTTTAGCATTTAATTCTTCGTTAACTACTTCAAGGTTATCAATTTTTTGTAACAATAAATGTTTCACTAAGTTTTCGTTCGATTTCAGATATTGGTTCAAGTCTAAATTTTTGGCATTGATTTTAACCACACCATCTTCTTTAATATTATATTGTTCACAAACGGACCTAATATTTTGTACTATAGACCAAAAATTGTTGCCAATTTGTTTTTCATTTGAAAATGAAATCAAAGACTCAAATTCAGGATATGACGATATTGAAATTGATATATCATTTTCTGTTCTGTTAGGTAAACTTTGCCATAATTCCTCTGAAACGAACGGCATAATTGGGTGCAATAATCGAAGAGCATTATCAACAACATATTGTAAGTTTGTTATGACCCCAACTTTATCCTCCACTCTCCTTTGTGTCAAAATATATTTAACATATTCGATATAATTATCACATAATAGATACCAAAATTGATATAATTCATTTGTGACAGCCATGAAATTTCTTTGTTCAAAATAGTTATTGATATTGCAAGTTGTTGTTTCTAATTGAGATCTTATCCATTTATCCATTATAGATAACTCAGTATTATTTTTATTTTGACTCAAGTTATTTGCATGGATGAGTAAGAACCTTGTTGCTTGATATATCTTATTAATAAATCTTTTATTCTCTTGAATCTTTTTAATATCCAAGTTAATATCACTTGAGGTATTGTTACTAGTGTAAGAGCATAACGTAAAACGTAATGCATCTGTACCAAGACGGGGAATACCTTTTGGATATGTCTTTTTCTGTAACTTAGTCATTAAATCTATTTCCTTCTTGGAGAAATTACCATTTTGTAATTTTTTTTGTAAACTTTCTAAACTTGTACCATCAATAACATCAATCGGGTCAATAACATTGCCTAAGGATTTTGACATCTTTCTCCCTTCTGAATCCCTTACCAAAGGATGACAAAATACTTCTTTAAATGGGACAATATCTGTTAATTTGGAATTCAAGAAAATCATCCTAGTTATCCAAAAGAATAAGATATCCCATCCACTTTCTAATAGAGAAAAAGGATAAAATTGGTTTAAATCTTTAGTGTTTGAAGGCCAACCTAAAGTAGATAAAGGCCACAAACCGGAAGAAAACCATGTATCCAAGACATCCTCATCTTGTTGTAAGGTAAACTTTTTAGCAGGAAATTTCGTGGTTGCTTTAACAGTAGCTTCTTCTATAGAAAATGCCGCAACCCAGTAGCTACTTTGGTTCATATCACATTCTTCTCCCTCAATATCAACAAAGTACGCAGGACATCTGTGTCCCCACGACAACTGCCTTGAAATACACCAATCCTTGATATTCTCCAGCCATCTAAAATAATCGGCCTCTGCTGTGGTGGGTTGAATTTCTATCTCTTTATTCTTTACTCTCGCGATTGCATCTTTTGCCATTTCGTCTTGTGCAACCCACCACTGAGATTTCAGTAAAGGTTCAATTACATCACCAGATCTTGAACAAAGTGGAATAGATGTTGAATATTCTTCCTCCTTAACAAAAAGATTCTTCTCTTTTAGTTTTTCAATAACAAGTGATCTAGCATCAAACCTTTTCATGCCTCGCCATTGATCACCTGCATTTTCATTCAAGCAGCCATCTTCTGTGAATATATTGATAAATGGTAGTTTGTTTTTTTTACCGACTTTATAATCATTTTCGTCATGAGCAGGTGTAATTTTAACCGCCCCAGTACCAAACTCCATCGTGACACAAGATGAGTCTAGGATAATAGGCAAATGTTTGTCTAAGAAAGGATGCTTAACATATAATCCATGTAAATGTTTATATCTTTCATCTTGAGGGTGTACAGCAATAGCTACGTCTCCAAATATTGTTTCAGGCCTTGACGTTGCTACTACAATCTTTTCATTGTTGGGAGAGTCTTCTACTGCGTATTCTATGTAATACAGAAGTCCAAACTTTACAAGTTTATCATATTCTGGCACAGTTATAGCTGTAGCTCCATTAATATCGATTGTATCTACTTCTAGGTTGGATATGGACGTTTTCAGTTTAGTTGACCAATTAACAAGTTTCATATCACGGTAAATAATCCCTTCATCAAATAATCTGATAAATGCTTCTGTAACTGCTTTGGATCTTGTTTCATCTAACGTGAAAGCTTCTTTAGACCAATCATAAGAACCACCCAACTTTTTAAATTGAGATTTAATTTTAGAATGGTACTGACCCTTCCATTCCCATAATTTCTCAACAAAATCATCTCTGGTATAATCTAAACGTGTTTTGTTCTCTTGTTTCCATAATGCTTTCTCAACAACAGATTGAGTTGCGATCCCTGCATGATCAAAGCCCGGAATAAAAAGAACGGTTTTACCTTTCATTCTATAAAAACGGGCCAATGAATCTTCAAGTGCGACAGTTAGTGCATGACCTATATGTAATGCTCCTGTGACATTTGGAGGTGGAGCAGGGATGCAAAATAATCCATTTTTCTTTATATCGCCCTTTTCATCATATTCTGGTTTAAATAATCCATTGGCTTCCCAATATTGATACCAATCCTTTTCCACCAAGAGTGGATCATAGACCTTAGATGTCGTGAGAATATTGGGCTTTTCTAATCTTGTCTTAACTGTTGTGTTCGTCAAATATCTCTGAGAGAGTAAATTGTAGCAAGCTCTCTGACCACCTTTCTTTTGCAAATGGTTTCGTCTGAGGTTTTTTAAAAGTCTATGTTGCTTTAAAAGTCCATTCATTGATGTGCATTCCAATTAGGAGGTTAATAGAATGTATCTTTGTGATATTTGACCTTCTTTGTTCCCTTTGATATTTAGCTTAAACAATTTATTTAAAGATATTTTAATCTCAAAAAAGAATCTACATCATAGTTGAAGCGGATTGGAAAAGTTACAAACTTTATAGTCAAATACATATTTTATTATATAGTGATTAAATTTTATTTAGATGCAATGTCATAGTCTCTATATCCCTTTTGGAATGCTTGGGCCTCCTTTGTTTCCTCTTCAGGAGTTTGTAGACACAATGGTGAATCCCATTTAACCCTCTTAGGTAAATGCAATAAGAATGCCAACACTCTTCTACCGAATTGTAAATCTAAACGTTGTTGAAGTTGGAATTGGGCTAAATATATCTTTGGTTCGGATTCAGAAGTTTCGTATACTGTAAATTGGACATAATTAGATTTAGGGTCCTCGACGATACTTTTAAACTCTTCGTCTCCTGTAGTAAACTTCTCAAAATCAAGATTGGCATTACCTTTCACTTTTTTATTGTTAAAATAACATTGTCTATCTAGTGCAGATGCAAACTTTAAAATTAAGTGTCTCGGTACTGGTATAATTTGTTTATGGTAATGGATAGATCTTTCAGAATTAATTTCAAACGAAACACTAGACATATTAAATTTTCTATAATTCATAGTTATAATACTCTTCTCATAACCCATCATTTCTTTGTAAAGATTAGAAGAAAAAATGTCACTATTTTCACCATTGTTTAATTTTGGAATATGTTCAATTGGAATGACTAAACAATGACCAGAAAATGACATTTCATCGTATGGTTCACTAAGTGGACCTTTTGCAATGGTTACATATGCATTATCGCTGATTGACACGATCATATGATCCTGTAAATCTTTATTCGAGAAACAAAAATGACACATTTCTGGTAAGATCTTTCTTAATTTGCCATCCTTTTTGAGATTGAATTCATTTTTATCGGATAATGACCTCTTCTTTGAAGCTGTTGTATATGGATTATCTGCTGTAGATTCCGGTAAAACTTCTGAGTTAGACTTGCTTGAATCAAGTTGGAAAGCGTATGCCCATCTTTTTCCTTTTCCATATTCAGGTATGTTTAAGAACCTAGAAATTACACTAGAACTTCTCCAAATGAATGGCCCACTCTCAACAAATTGATCACTTTTACTAAACGCAAAGTGATATTTTGGTTGTATCTTTTGGACCATAGTATCAATAATTGAGGTACCACTCAATTCAGCTTTTGATTGAGATATGGCATTACTCCATTCGTAAGTGATTAAAATATCAATATCAGAATCCGATAATTCTTTTATTCTATTTTTTAATTCAGAGTCATGATTATTAATGTTGGTTCCGTTGTAAGTAAGATAGCCTAAAGAAAGCCCATTTGAAAATTTGTAAATACCACAACCATTAAAACTTAACACACCATCAGAAATCTCACTGGATGTTGAATTTGATGGCAAAATATCAGTCATTGAGTTAAAGGTAAGTAAAGTTGGTAAGCCCTCACGTGAAAGACCTTTCAAGTCATCTTTGAGATCCTCCCTACTTAAAACTAAACAGTAATTGAATGGACCATTTTTCTGGTTTAATTTCTTCACTTTCTCCAGGGATTCAGACAACGTGTCTAAAACAGTATGTATAATTAGGATCTTATTCATATTGCAGTACTGTTTTACTGCTGTTCGTATTCACTCTCTTGAATAATGATGGCAGTCATTACTAACTCATCGTTTACTTGGAATCGTCTTTTCATTTAATCTCTGAAAAATTACTAAATCTGAAAATTATCACTACGCTTACCTAGTGACACAAATTTGAATGTAAATAATTAATTTACAAAAGTGTGCAGCCAAGTTGTGAAAATTTATGTTTCTACGTGCAACTTTTAAACCTAGATATAAATTAGATTAATTTGATAAGAATTCAAGGCCCAATTGGGAGTGTATACTTAACCTGCACTACTTCAAATACCATATTTAGTTTTGGTTAGGTCCATTTATAAAGATTAGCATAATTCTATACTTCAGTTGCTGTGCTTACAAAGAGGAGATTTTCCGTTTATACGTTTTTGTAATAGTTTCTCATTCTCCATTTCTAAATCATCATCTACTTTTCTTAGGTATTGGAGCTTAAATTTTTGTTAGTCAACTAATATCAATGAATAATTGAATACATTGTATGTCTTTAGTTTATATCAAAATGGGAGTGTTATACTACTTTAAAGCATCAGCTTTCCATACAAATAGGCATGAAACGAATTGATTGGTAAAAGTGAATGTCTATTGGATGGATTAATCAAACGGCAAGTTCACTTTACCTTTTATTGGCCATAAATATATCATAGAGTGGTATAATGGAATATATGCTCCATATTGTATATAATTTTATTAGTCAATACGTAAAGTCCCTTGATTTTGAGGTAACAAACGTGAGACTTTTCATACAAGTTTGTCCTCTTGAGAACCAAGTTAAGTTAAATGACAGAAGTAAGATGTTTAATTACAGTTTTGCATGTTCATAACTTCCTCGGAGTCGTAAGATTGCCAACGACTACAATCTGTTCCCGTACCAGAAAAATGAGAAGGTTTACCAGATGTGTTTGCACCGTCCATCTTCCCTTCAACGTACCACTCCCCCACAAGCGCAGGTTCTGAAAGCAACGTCATAAAGTCTTTTACCAGAGATACTCTAGGATGACCAAGTAAGGTATCTTTTAAGTTATCACTGGCCTCTTCAACTTGGGTTATCATGGTTTTGATTTTCAGCAAATCGTTCATAAATTCCTCCCTTTTGACAGTAGTTTCATCAGGTTCTTCATTAGCAACGTGGTCAAAAACTTCTGGGGGAGGTTTAGGCGGTCTTGTCTCATGAGGAACAGAATGTTTTAATACAATTTGGATGAAATTATAATTTCGTCTGAATTTGAATAAATATCGAGACTGGCAAAGGTATTTTTTAAAATATGATGGTTTCTTGTATCCTCTGTTGCGACGACTAGCCTTATCCTGATGGCAAATATATAATGAACTAGTTAAACGGCCATCAACAATATTATTGCTTCTGAGGATCAACTTTTGGCTGGTTGTAGCAGCGATTCTAGAAACAATATGTTTAACCGTTTCTAATAATTCTGATTGAGATGCATCAAATGATACACCAAGTGAAGTATATGGAATAGTTGCAGTGATATCATAAACTAACCAATTCTTTTTTTGAACCAGATTGCTTTCAAGATCTTCAAGAGAATGAATAGTAGACGATGCATAAACCTTGTGACGGCTGCTTTTAATAGCACCTGTTAGCTCATATGAAGGACCTAAAATATCGTCATATATTGTATATTTGGTTCTTTTAATCTTGCGAGCTGAGGATGTTGTTGCATTTGAAGAAGTGGAGGGTATGGGAGTGTTGGAATTATACATCTTGTTTTAGATAATAATAATTGATTTCTGGATACATGTAATTTGATTAATGGTTTAACAAGACGAAAGCAATCAAATTAAGTAATTAAAGATGTTCTAATTACTTTTTTTTATTGAGCACGTTGAACTTTTACTTTCTTTGTTAACGCCAAAAATCGAAATAACAAAAGCAAATAAATAAAAAAGATTTGAAATATTGATAATCATCGGGATAATACACAATAAAAGACACCAAACAAAGATACGGCACCCTGAAGAAGCTTAGTAGGCTCTTAACAGTATATCAATTGATTAAAACAGACAGTTGTCTGCTACATAAGCAAGCTTTTAATATATTTTTAATTACTTTATTCTATAAACTTCAAGTTGAAATAAAAAAACAAGAATAGAAACCATAGAAATGCAAAGTTCCACTCCACTAATTAAACTTCTCGACAAAGAAACTTTGTGTGCACACGATTTATATTTGGTAAGACAAACTTTACAAATAATATCACAAGAAGAATTGGTTTCTGGCCCATTGAGCCATGCTCCAAGAAAACAATTAGTTATACCTCAGGAATATTTCCAAGATAAGATTAGTGATAGTGATTTAGATGAATTTAAATTCAAGCAGAATGATCCAATTGGTGAGTCCAAGATTGACAAGAACGGTAAATTGTTAATATCCGGTACAAACAAGGATTTCTTATTCAATTATTTCCAAATACCCAATCATGGTAATAAATATTGGGTTTTGTTAGATGACTTAATTAAATTGGTTGAAGACGAACCCATTGATCAAAGAACTTTCATTGATAAATATAAACAACAGATCTTACCTATTAAACCCACTGAAAGTGAGATTAACTTTTTAAAACAGAATCATTTACTTGCTAATAATTATCAAGAAGGTAACATTAGATTAGTTACCACTAGGGCTGCATATATCTCATTTGGTGCTGAATTAATCAGCCAAGGTACTAGAATTCTAGATGATTATTGGGAATCTCTAGCCAAAGAACAAAACTTCACCACTCATCATAGGGTCTTTAAATATTCCAACAAAATAATTGCATTGATTAAAGAATTGAAGCCAAAGGCTTTTGAAAAACCAGAAGAAAATGCAACTTTTGCTGATATGTCAAGTGAAGCATTTACTTTTGATATTCCCTACACAATTGTCACTGAACAGTCTTCAAAGGAAATACGGGAGGAATATGGTCAAGAATTTAGTAAGGGTCAACATATTGATGCAGTGATTCCAGGGCAATCCATTAATGGTTCTCTTGAAATTAGTGCTCAATTTAAAGTTCCAAAATATCATTCGAAGAATTCCTTTTTGCAAGCCACTCAGATTAAAGGTTTGGATACGCCGATTGGTGAACATGATTATAATAAAAATGATGCAGCTCATACAAACTCATCTGCTATTGGTGGGAATGCGCAAGGAGCACCAGAAACTAAACATGTGAATAGAATGCTAAGTAGTATCATGGATTCCACTACATTGAAAGAAGTTGAAGAAAAGCCAATCCTGCACACTGGTAATAAACCTATTCCATCCTCTTTAAATATTAAGGGTTGGAAATTTGATCCATTACCTATTGGTACCCAAGCACAACTTGACAAAAATGATCATTCCATAAGAGGTTTGAGTTACTTTGAAAAGGGGAAATTGTTGAAAAGATTAAATTATTTGACTCCAAATCAAATTAAAGAGACTGAACATTCCCATGATTGTTTATTTGTCAATGTTGGGTTACAAAGAGTAAGAAAGATAAGAGATACAAGATGGACTAAATATTGGCAATATAAAAACGGTCTTCCTATGGGTCTTTTGAATGAAGAGAAACAAATTAAGTATATTAAAGAAAAATATTTACCCGAGATACTCCAACATGAAGAAGTCACTATTACTCCAAATGAATTAACTAACACCGATGAAATTAAAACCACCAAAAGAATTGCGAACGCGAACTTAGTCGGATACTCTAATATTAAATCTTTCAAACCGCCTTATGCATAATGTAACAATTCTATATATATGTAATCATCTAGGAATGGTAACAATTATAAGTAATTATTTTTTATTGTATCTTGTTTAAGACTACAGTAAGTTTTGGGATCAAGACCATTTGATGAATCATAATTTTCATAAATTAACTACATATGATAAAATTATACTTAAACTTTTTTGCTTCTACTAATAAAATGTAGCAAATGGATCTGAGTGTTCTGAACCATTATATAAAATACCACTTGAACCTTGTTTCCCACTTCTGTGTCTGAAAGTGAAACCAACAAGTTTTGAACTCACTGCAGAACTATCAACCATTGCAGATAACTTATTTTGTCTCTTAAACACATCGGCATATTTAGCCATATCAGCTTCATTAGTGAAATCATCAAAATAACCTGCATCAGTTTCACTGTCTAATTGTGGAATAAATGGAGGGGACATATTTCTTAGATTATCAAAATCAATATCAGAGAAATATGGCATTCTCTTTACATGTTCAAATGATCTTAATCTACTAATTGGGTCAGCAATTAATCTTGTAATTAAGTCCCATGTTCTGTCAGAAAATGCGGGTCTACCATTATCCAAACGTGGTCTTCTCAATGTTTGTTTCCAATGTCTTAAATTTTCATACGTCTCATTAGTAGAGGTTCCACTAAATGGAGTATAACTGACTAAACTTTCAAATAGCATACAACCTAAGGACCAATAATCAACAGTAAAATCATATTTCTTACCCTCTAAAACTTCCAAAGCCATGTAATCAGGAGAACCAACCATGGAATTGGCATAATTAACGTCTGTTTCTCTCATTTGATGATATATCTTCCTTCTATCCTCAATTGATTTTTCTTTAAATTCAGGGAATTCTAAATTTTTAACTTCTTCTAATCTAATCTTCATACTTTCAATTCTTTCATTTGAGACAGTACCAGCAGCTAACCCAAAATCCGTTAGTTTAATATGACCCTTGGCATCAATTAAAAAATTTTCTGGTTTCAAATCTCTATGTGTGTATCCTAATTCATGTAAAGCATTAACTGCACAGAACATTTCACTTATATAAAATCTGGCATGAGCACTCTTTAAATATTTGGTATTAATCAATAGTGTACGGAAATCACCACCTGGGACAAACTCCATCGCTAAGAATAAACTTTCCGGATCTTGGAACGCATATAAAAGTTTAACCAACCATTCAGAACGAGTGGTAGTTAAAATGTCTCTTTCAGTTAAAACATGATTAGTTTCATTTAATTTAAACAGAAGTTTTTTATTTAAAATCTTTAAAGCACAAACTTCTTTGGTATCCTTCTTTCTAGCAAGATAAACTTGACCGTACCCACCTTGACCCACTTGCGTAATCATTTCAAAATCTTTATGTTTAGGTTTTAGTCTTCTCTTTCTCAAAACGTCATGTTCTTGTTGTAAATATCCAAACCATTCGTTATTTAGTTGTTCTACAGGGGTATTATTCAGCACTTTTTGTTGTTCAATATATTCCATAACCTTCTTGGTCCTTTGTCTTCTACTAATAACGTAATCAAACATATCACAGTAGTAGTCTAAGAAATACATCTTACAAACACTAACTAATCTCTGTGTCTTATTGGAAGAAGCCTTCTTGCAAAAATCCATTGGAAGTTTTTTTGGAGAATTTGTTATATCAGCATTATCTTCATCATCAACCATCATAGCTGAACTGTCATTTCCTTGATCATAAAGCATAGATTTGGTTGGGGATGGAGTTGGTGTACTCATGTTCATACCAGCTCCCGCACCAAACCTGTTGTTGTTATTATCTCTTTGTCTCAATGGGGTCATGTTATTGTTGTTGTTTGCATTGTAAGCAAGCTTGCTTGAGGGGGAATCGAAACTCAATTGACTGATATCACCAGCCAAAGTATCCACGTTTTTGTCTGTTCTTGAAAACATTATATATTATCAGTTGGTAGTCGTTAATCTAGCACCTTTCCCAAATTTTAAATGTAAAGTATATATATATATATATTTATTTCTCGGTTGTAACAACACAAAAGGGGGGTTAGACCTGTTCTTGAGGTTTAAAATTAGGCTTGAATTGCCCAGATCAACTTTTGTAGTTTTCTCATTTCATTTCCTTCAAACCATTTTCGATTTGCAATTTTTTGGGAAATTTCAATTTTGAGATCAAATGTTTATGCAATTTCCCAATGGGGAAAATTTAAAGAAACTCCAGCTAAATGGATCTATGTCTATAAATAGTGATGCAATATTTAAGTATATATGACATATTGGGTGTGATTGAAGAGGTAAGAAGTCTTTATTATCAGGAATATTAGTGAGAAAGGCAGAGGTTAACAGCAGCTTATAAATGGCGAGAATACCATTCATTGGATTTAGTTACCTTTTGTCTCTTTGCCGCTGGTAATTCAATGCCAGTAGTGGCTGTCAATACATCGTTAGTGACACTTAAAAGGTATTCATCTGATTGTTCGTTTGCATCTTTAATACGTGATTTCATGGTTTTGGTTAACTTGGCTTTGTTGTTAACTTTACCACCAGAGTATCTGGTGGATTGCACAGGTCCGTTTAATGAGGTTTTGCTCATACCAAGTCCAATCTCTTCACCAAATGAATCCAGGACAGTACTTTCTTGTTTACCAAATTCAACACGGTTTTGTAATTGACGTAAATGTGACATTTTGAATTGCTCTTTATATTTTCTGAACTTTCTACCAGCTCTCTTTCTCTTGGGTTTATCTTCTGGAATAGGTAAGGCCTTTGTGTTTGCGATGGATGGTGCTTCACGTAATTTTCTGATCTTCTTTACAATTTCGTCTCTCCATTTAATTCCCAGTGAATCGTTTCTCTCTACAGTTGGATCCAGATTATCTACTTGACTGGCATCAACACGAGCAGCTAAAGCGACCTTAGCACAAACCATTCGAAGCATTTGTTTATGTGAACCGATGTCTTGACTCTGTATAAGTTCAGAATAGTAAATATAACCTTCTTGCCTGACCCCTGAGATACTAGTCTGTTGTCTATGTGACTGATATTTATTCTTACCAATTGATGCGAGGTTGCAACTTGGAATCTCACTTAATTTAAGTATACCACCTGCATGACCAATTAATAAAGAAGTAACTTTAGAACCTATTAATGCGGTTAAATTTGGAGCAATTAAATGAACATTGACATTCATGT
Organism: Monosporozyma unispora; assembly: GCA_003708525.3. Lineage (NCBI taxonomy): Eukaryota > Fungi > Ascomycota > Saccharomycetes > Saccharomycetales > Saccharomycetaceae > Monosporozyma > Monosporozyma unispora. The sequence continues at coordinate 31,009 of PPON03000060.1, read as the reverse complement.
ATTCATTAATTGTAATATTCATTTCGTTTAGTTGGTTGGTTAATGAAACTGCATTCAAAATATTTTCTTTTTCTGAAGACGTTAAATTAATTTCCTTTTTAAACCCAGTCTTCATAGTCATAGTCAGTACCATAATTTGTTCTTTCGTTAATTTAACATCATTAGTTAACACAAAGTTAATATGATTATCACTGAAATCGGTTATTGATTCTAAAGCTCGTAAACAGTTGGCATATTCAATAAGATTTGGTAATAAGGATTCTAGTTCGGGGAATTTTGTATAATATTTGAGTACTAAGAAGGTATGTAATGAATCCAAATTTTTTTTAATCATTATTAGAATGTCATTTAAAATTGGTAATATATCCATAAATTTGTTGGAGTCCCCATTATTCAGTAATTCAATGATGTTTTGGTGTTCTTGAGCGAGGTTACTTAATTCGTGGGGATCTTTAACATCTTGTGGTCTTTTCTGAGATAAATGACATAAGGACTGAAGTTCTTTGAAGTATGTGAGTGTATCCCTTTGTTCAAATAAGGTCCTCAGAATAATGATATCCTTACTTACTGAAGAGGTTTCAGCTACTTCTGAAGGTTCATTCTGGGGCGTATTTATTTGAGCACCTTGTTCTTCCTCCTCACTTGTTGATAAGGTATCAAAATCCTCATCTAATTCATTTAAAAAATCTTCTTCTATATCAGACATGATTGAAACTATATGCGTATGTGAGGGAGGGGTGACACTGGTATTTTTTTTATTATTTACTTTTAATCTTACATCCTTCTCTATAAGACTACCTTTTTCAGGTTGAAATTTTTCGATGAGCTTAAACAAAAAAATTTATAAAGGGAATAAAAGAACTAATATGCACAATTGAGTAAAGAAGGTTTTCTACAAACCATGAAATGTTTATAAATGTAATATACAACATATATACAAATGTATATAAGGGTTTCTATGTTTATAGAGATGAAAATTTTGATAAGTTTGATTTTATTATTAAATTATTTTTATATGCTCTTACTTGCTTTGGAAATCAACAACCAATTCACTTGAAAAGGCAGCAATTTCATGGAATAATGCCTGTTTATTAAGTTCAACAATTTCTTTGTCAACAGGTTTGACGTTACCATCAATATTAACTTTGAATTTTTGTTGTTTCTTGAAGTGTGGCTTTATTAAACCAGTGATAACGTTTCTATCACCCTTTTCACCTCCGTTAACACCAATATATCTATGACTGGAGAAAATTAAACTGTTCTTATACTTCATATTCAAATATTTAACCAACTGATAAGTTGGATCCATCTTTTCACTTAGCTGGGCCATATCATCTGGGAATGAAGTTGGAGCAGAATCATTACTTATATTTCTGAATTCACTGTCATCTATAATACCAGAAGAATGTTTTAAAGCAACTGGAGTCTTTAACTTGACCACAAAATCATAATCATTTAGACCAGGTGTGAATAATAAATCGATAGTCTGTTTGTTTAAACCATGGCTTTGGATCAAATTAACAGCAATCTTAGATAAAGCTGTTAATCTTGTAGCGATAGCTAATGGAATGTTACTGGAGTAAAGAATACCACTTGGATCGTTCTTTGAAGCGACAAAGTATTGTAAATGTAACCCATTTGAATCAGTCTTTCTTAAGTGGCCAAAATTGGTTTGGATACCTTTATATTGAGCTAAGGTCAATTTTTCAGACAACTTCTTCATGGTATCAGCATCGACATCGGAACCACCAATACTAGTTTCAAACCCATTTTCTAATTCATCTTCTGGTTTAATTAAATCAAGTATAACTGGTTCATCTTTCCAGTTCCATTGACTGATGAATCTTAAAATCTTCAAGAACCCATTTTCAACAGAACCTGGGATATGATATGGGCCAGCATCAACAAACGGTTTCATTGCAACTAATTCCACTAATTCATCAGTTAAATGGCCTAATAATAAATGAGAATCTAACCATTTTTTAAATAATCTAACCACTGGAGAAAATAATTGGTATGAATGTGAAATATTTTCAATGGTTCTGGTATGTTTAACTGAGGCTAAATATTTAGCAGTGAACTTCAAGAATGTGTCTTCTAATAATGGTTTCATATCATTTCTAGCATTAGAAATGGCTCTTAAATATAAAACTTCATCACGTTCAGTTAGAACTCTAAATTTGAAACCATAACCTTCTGGGGTTAAGATATTCAAAGTAGTAACATCTAAGTTGAATGGAATGGATTCATCTCTAGTGAAATAGGACTTGTATTTAGTACCATGTTCAGCTTCTAGTTGTTCTTGAATCTTTAATAAGAATGCAGTCTTGGCCTTTTCTAAAGAAGTAATTTCATCTGGCCATCTTTGGGAAGTTTCAAATTCAATGATCACATCTTGAAGAAAATCTGGATTAGAATATGCAAATGGGACTGGTTGACATAAAGATGTATATCTGAATGCGGAACCAATAGGTAGGATAGATTTGACGGATAATGGTAATGACATCTTGAAGACTAATTTGTATAATTCATCAAATGATTTTTTCAAATTGTAATAACTTGTTAAATTTAAAATTGAGGTAGACTTACTGGCAGGTAAGTTTGGTAATGGGACCAATTCTTGGAATTGTTTAGTAACACTATTATCAATCTGAACATTTTCTGTAATATGTCTCTTCAATACAAAATCGACAATAGAAGCTATTATTGGTTCACTAGCAGAAGTAGACCAAACACAAGAATGGACAATAGAACCATCTTTAAATCTACGTAAAGAAGCCTTTGGACCCCAGAATGATTTGAAAGTAGCAGCTTCTGGAGTAATATCCTCAGAATGTTGTGGACCTCTAGTGACTAATTTTTCACTTTCAGCTGGATTAACCAAGATTTTCACTTTAGCGTAATCAAAATTTAAAGAATGACCACCGACGCTTGAATAAACTTTTCTCTTCTTGATTGGGAAGTGAGATTTGTGACCTACCAATTCTACTTCAAGTGCATTGATTCTATCACCTAAAGCATAATTTAAAATGGATGTAATTTTGTTAACTAAAAAGTTTTCAATTGTAATAAATTTAATCTTTTCATTTGGAGTAAATTTGGAAATTAAAACTTTGTTAATATCTTCGCCTAATGGAAGATCCAATTTATAACATAAATCATACTTGATGTTATCGTATTTACTAATGTTGATTAAAAAAATGTTAGCAAATTGATCTTGTACGACATTGTTTAACATTTTTAGAGTCATCTTAGCATATTCTTTTAAAGCTTTATATGATGTGACAGTCATCTTAGTTAAGATATTAACCTTTGTAGTCTTGTCGAATAAAGTTGGAGTTTGGAACCCATCTTGAACGTATTTGGAAACGGCATCAGTATAATTAATATCAGAATGGAATTGTAAATGACCAGAATCACAAAGATCCATAGTAGCTAGAAATTTAATAACCCCTCTAAATAATTGGTAAGAGGAGTACCCATGTAAAAGAATTTTATTACCATTAACACCACCACCATTTAATAAGGCAGCCATTAAAGTTGTGAATTCAAAAGTACCGAATCCACCAAGAGAACCAGATTGAGATAAGTTAGAAGAAAATCCACGTTGTTGTAACCATAGTCTACCTAAGATAGAGGCTTCTTTAAATGATTCAGTTGATTTTTTGGTCTTGTATAAATATTTCAAATATGATTCATATGTAGATGATGATAACACAGAGAAGTTGTATAATGGGGTGGCAGGTAAAGTGGAAGGGTCAGCCTTTGGATCATCTTGTGCAACTCTAATACAATTTTTATTTGGTAATAATTTTTTATGTTCAAAAACCTTCTCTGGGAACCCAACAATTAAATTTATAGAGAACTTAGTTTTGTAGAAATTATAATCATTATCATTTGTAGTGTTGATATTATTTGGATTTTCACAATAAATCTTTAAAATTGGTAATAAAGTATCATTATTGAAATATTCATATTCTAACTTTAAGAAACTGTCAATTTTTTCCTTTTGAAATAAGATAGATAAATGATGAGTTAACCAACCTAAATAAACACTTCTCTTATGAAGACATCTAAAATTTAAAAAATCTTTCTTTGAAAATAATTCAGCTGGCATGGTTAATAAGATATCAATAGAAGAACCTTGTGGTTGATAAATCCCAGTTTTCAAAGCAAATGACCCAACTAAAGAGACATCAGGTTTCAAATATTTAAATTTATAATTTGTATTTTGAACATTTGGTTTGGGATCCACAAATGGTACAGCAACAATTTTATTTTTGAAAAAAGATTGAATTTCAATCAAAGATTGTTCTTCAGATTCTGGAACCTGTTGTATCATATCATATAGTTTATGTAAGAATTTCTCCACTTTTAAAATATTCTTATTGTTCAATTTAACTTGTTCCAATAATTCATCAATTTGTAATTTGAAGATATTAGATTTAAATAATTCAGCGGTTTCTCTCGCTATATGTATATCTTGTGCAGTAGTATTTGTTTTTGTGTGGGTTTTAGATTTACCATTTTCTTCTTCTTGTGCTTCTTCTTCGTCATCATTATCACTTTCACTCTCACTTTTGTGTTCAATTTCAGTTTCATTCTCATTGTCTAGTTTGATAGTATCCCTTTTCAAGTGTTTAACAGCGGATTCACCTTCAGATACAGATGAGGAGGCTCTTCTTTTCACGTTATTCATTATTAATAGTTAAAAAGAGTGAATATATGGAAGGTAATGTTATATTATATTATATTATAATGCTCTTGTTCAAAAAAAAAAAATTATTATTATTTTTGCTAATGGAAACAACTGAACAAAACGGATGTTACTAGATTAACCTTTAAGATTAATAGGTTTCTAAACACTGTTCACGTAATATATTAAGTTAAAAATATATACTGTGTGTGTATGGAGAAGTATAAACAAATTCAAATTTTATCCACTATTAAGTTGATGGATCTTAGAATCTTTAATTGCAAAGTTAAATTTTTCAATGTCAAAAAGAAGACAGTGATGAAAATTTTAGGCAGTGCGAATTTTTAGCGGTAAACATTTTTTGAGTCAGTAGAAAATGCACTATGTAGAAAGAAATTTTTTTGCGTGCAGCGATGTAATTCAAAATTTGCGACAAAGAAAAGTTGTTATTTTTTCGATTTTTGAAAAGAACGTCTTTCTGTAAAACAACTTCATTTTGGGGAGAAAGACAGGTGATAAGAACAGTAAAGTTGTATAGATGTAATTGCCACCAGATATGATTGTAGTTACAACTGTACAATTTACTATGGCCAGTTGTTGGTTTAAGGTTCTGGAAAGATAAAAAGATATGGTGTTGCTAAAAATGACAAAAAGAAAATGCCACTTGTCAGAATTGAACTAACGACCTTTGCATTACAAGTGCAACGCTCTACCACTAAGCTAAAGAGGCATATTTTCTTGTGTAATAATTCAAGAGTGGACAATTTCTTATAGTAATAAATCTGTCTCAACTATTATATTAATCTGATGGGATATAATATAGTACTTGATAAGTTACGAGCTTGATAGCGTCCTTTAACTTAGGTCTTTAAATTAGGATAATAATGACAAAGTTAGAATTAGAATTAATGTGTTTAAATATAAAAATGTTCTATATCCTTTTTTATTCACTAATGAGAAGTACAAATATAATATACAAATGTTCAGACATTGATGTCTTTCTTTTAGATAAAGTTCTTCTTTCTTTTTCGTCTTTGACAATAAAATGTCACTTTTTCACGAGAGGATAATAATATGTGACAACTTCGTTGTTTCACAGCTCTATCAATAATTATCCTATTGCAAGCGTAAATGTATTATCTTAAACCTTATTTCATACCCTTTCTAAGGATCACGATACAACTATACTTTGTTTCAAAAACGTGATCATTTTAATGGTATAAATAGTCGCCCAATTATGACACTTGATGAAAAACCGATTTCCAAATATTATTATTGAGAGATACTTCAAAGGGTAAATTTTATTCAAATTGAATAAAATATTGTTGTAAATTAATTGATTTAGGAAGAGTTTTAAAAATAATATATCTATCATAGCTCAAGTCCTTTATAAATTAATTTAGTAACGGTATACAACCATATTTATATGTTAAAAAGTAGTGTTTAAGTAGGCATAAAATATAAGTTGTTTTTATGTGGACTGGTTAAAATGCCTGGGGGAAGGTCAAACCAAGGTGCACATGCTTTGAACATATTTGAGAAGGACTTTAATTATATAGGCTTTTTAATAAGCCGTCTGAAGTTGTTTTTTGAAAATTAATTGATGATTTATTTATCTATTTTTCTATAATTGGGTTTAAACTTGGGAAATGAATACAATAGTCGCACTTCTTTCTGAGCTAACAACAATTTGTGGCCCCGTTTCTCTTAACTATTTAAAGTCAACATGAAAACTTTAAGATTAAACTTCTAAAGTCTTTATTTTCTGTTTACTTTAACTGAATAAATCTTAACAATATCTTCCCCATAGTTGTAAACTATTTTTCTCTTGTTCCAACACTAAATTAACTTATAGCAATATTAAAAATATGCACTAATCGTTGCCTTTTCTTACAGTTAAAATTTGAAAATAATTTTGGGAGTTTACTTTATTTTATGGAGCTCTTAATAACAATCCACTAAATTATATTGGTCATGCTTATGTTTTATTTATCATATTTTATAATCATACATATAAGTTATAGATTTTTACACAAAAATAAATTGAGTGAGTGGATATTCAGACAATGGCTGCTAGTCAGATTAAGGTGCAGTCATATTCTTCATTTTTTCATTTTCATTTTCTAATCTATTAACATCTTGTTCTAATGCCTTTACGGATAATTCAAGATCATTGATTTCACGAATTCTATTTTCGGTTCTCTTTGTTCTCTCTTTTCTCTTCTTAGCCACAAAATCCACTTTATATTTCTCAAAAAGTTCATTGTTCAGAGTAACTTCCTTCTGTAACTTCTCATGTCTTGTATCCATTTTCTCTCTCTTTGTTACGGATTGTTTATAATCATTCTTTAATTTGTTTTCTTTGTTAACTAAGGTGGTATGTTCTTTCTTATATTTTTCTTCTAATTTGCTAAATTCCAGCTCCTTCTTCAAATGTGAATCCTTTTTCTTTAGGTAAGTATCTTCAAGAGTAATTTCTTCATCATTTAGAGTTTTGATTTTTTCTTCTAATAACTCTAATGCAGCTTCATTTTGTTGAATAGTGGTTTTCAAGTTTTCAATCTTAAATGAGTTCTTTTCATCGTTAGTTTCATTCTGTTTAATCTTTGTCTTTAAATGATCAATTTCTTGCCTTAAAGTAGTTAATTTCTTGTTAACTTCCTTCTTAGTCTTCTTCAATTTAGTTCTTTCTTCAATCAAATTGGCATTAGTGGTTAAGATGGAATGTTTTAAAGTTAATAATGGGGATAAGAATTTTCTATGATAATATGATGGGAAGCTAAAATCTAGTTTTTCGAATTCATTAGATGAAGTACCAAAATTGTTTTCAACTTCATACTTATCGACATCCAGACTTTTTGTCCTCACAATTAAATCACAAATTAAATAATCATCTTTATGTCTTAATCTATTAACAAATTGAATATCGTAAGAACATGATGGGACTAACCCACTCACAACAACATATTCTTCACCTGCATGTTCCAAGATCAAAGCACACGAAACTTCAGACCAAATCAGCCCATTAACAAGAACAATTAATTCACCATCAGTCAAATTTTCAATATGGAATGTTAAAGTATGAGTGCCAATATCAATTATACAAACTTTATAATCATTTTCCTTCTTATTAAAAATGTTATTATTTGCAGTAATTAAATTTAATTGATTGTAATCATCAGTCTTATTTTGTGCAATTAAAGCCATGGAATCAGAATCAATATTACTGAAAACGCTCTTGGTCCCAGGATCAGCAGCGATTAAATTTTCATTTTCAGATGATTCTGTTGTATGACTAACGGTAGTCTCTTCTTCATTGTCAGTTGAATCAGATTTCATATTATCATAATTAGAACCATTTAAAATTCTCTTTTCAAATGTAGTTGTCTTTAAAGTGACAAATATAGACCACAATGGTGAAATGATATATTGTGTATTTCTTTTAAACAAATAACGAATAAAATTTTCCAAATTTGTAGTCACTGTAATATCATCTTTCAAACTGTTAACATCATTATTAGAATCTAAATCAACGTTTAATTCATATAATTGGTTGGTAAAATTTTGATTCGGTTCATTTGAATCAGTTGTCTTATTTTTGTTAATAGTAGATGAAGTAGTGTTAGAAGATTGTAATTCGTTACTAGATGGGACAGCCACAGTGGGTGCAAATGATTTAATACTTTTCACAATGTTTGTAAAATATGGATTGAACTCTTTAGAATTAGATAAGTTAGGAGGTGTTGGGGTTGAGTTATTGGAAGTAGAGGTAAATGGAGATGGAGATGATAAATTCGAATTGGAGGATGAAGCGGCCTCGATGGAAACGTTAATATTTGAATTTGATGGAGAGAGCCCACTAGTAGAAGAGCCTGATAAATTTCTTTTAGAGATAGCAATTGGAGGAGTTGGAACTAACGGTGGTAAAGAGCCCTTAATTTCATTTTCTATAATATTTTTTATGGTTCCTTTATTTGTAGATAAGTTCTTCCCCAGGGAAGCTAAATCATGAGAAGATTGAATATTTAATGCCTTCACAGAGAATTGTGTTACTACGATATGGAATGAAAGATAATAACGAATAACTCTAATGTATTTTGAATTTATGAAAAGCCAATGAGGTAAGATATCAAAACGATGTGACATTGATTGATTAAATGTATTATGTTGTAAAAAATAAAATATGGTTCCAGTCACAGAGGAAGTGTTAGATAAGAAAGATAATGAGGCAGATCCTCTTAATAAATTTAATGATATTGCATATAATACAGAACATGAAGTGGCATAAGATAAACATTCATTTGGATTATTAATTAAAGATGAAGCTAAAACTGAAGTGGCTAAATTTTCAATTGGTATGATAAAATAATTGCCTGCATATAATCTTGCTATAGTAGCAATTAAAATTTCAATGAGTAAAGATAGTGGTGATAATTGTTGTTGTTGTTGTTTAGATTGTGATTGTGGTTTACGATCCTGATATCTTGGTCTATTCATGTTATTATTATTATTATTAGTAGTAGTAGTACTATTATTTGTATTAACATTTGTAGGCAAACGATTAATTTTTTTAGGTTGTGAATGATAAATATGATTAAATTTTGATTGTGCAGATTGTGTTAAAGAGAAAGCACCATTATGTGAAGTATAAGTTTCTCCATGAGTAATCTCATCAATAGATGGAGATGGACTCTTTGATAAAAACAAAGTAACAAAACTGTTTGCCATTAAATTATGTATTCTAGTGGCAACAATAAAGATAACCAAAAGACATAATGAAGTGAAATGGTTGAAACTTAAAAACACTATAAACAAAGCAAAAGTATCTTTAAATCTATGTTGCCTTGTTAAATGTATAGCTTCGTTATTATTTGACATCTCTTTCTTTTTTAATATAGATGCAAATCCTTTGTAATAAACCCAAAGCGAACCTCTCTTTCTATCTCTCTCTGTCTCTCTTTTTGTGTGTTTAAGAGTAAAAAATAGAGTCAAACTATAAAGGAAAGAATGGTTTGGTCGTTTCCCAGAGAGTGATGAAACGTATAGTGAAAACCTCAAGGTATGTTGATATTCAATATAGGCAATATTAGATATATTTAAATTGAAAATCTAGTTAAATCATTAATTTCAAATTGACAGTTTAGATAATCTTATTCGCCCAACAAAGAAATATTTAATTTTTTGCAGACAAGAAAAAACAACAACAAAAAAAATATTACCCGCTTAATAAAGGTTGTGAAGTATTAATGTATGGAAAAGATAAAGAAATAACAGGTTAAAGATAAGATAATAATAATATTAAAAATGGAAGATATATATGAGTTGGTATAAATAACATAAAGGGTACATAATAAAAAAATCATAGAGGGAAGGGGGAGGAAAAAAAATTAATCCTTAGCTAAAGTTTCAGCTTCTTCTTTAATAGCCTTGGCTAAATCAGGATGAACTCTACCGAACATAACATAAGCTCTTTCTCTTAATTCCTTTCTTGCACCAGCTAAACTGACAGCAACATTGTGAGCTAAATGTTCTTGTTGATGATTACCTTGTTTACCTAAGACATGGTATAAAGCTGTAGCTTGAACAAAATCGATATCACCAGCAGCAGTAGTCCAATGGTATGGGATAGCAGGACCGGTCCAAACTTCTTGATGTTGTTGAATTGGTCTATCCTTTTGAATAAAATTATAATTTGTGTAAGAGGTGTAATAATTTGGTTCAGACCCCATATTACCATTAACATTCATGGCACCATCTCTAATTAAAGGATTATTAACTTGTGATTGATATGGACAATTGACAGGGATTTGATTATAATTAGCACCTAATCTATAACGTTGAGCATCTGCATAGGCAAATAATCTACCTTGTAAAACAGGATCAGCACTAGCTTCTTGATATGGAACAGTATTACTTGGAGCAAAAGCGGCTTGTTCAATTTCAGCGAAATAATTATCTGGATTTTTGTTAAGGACTAATTTACCCACACGTCTTAATGGGAATTGTTTTTGTGGCCAAACTTTAGTTAAATCGAATACAGAGAATGGTAATTTTTTGGATTCTTCCTCGGTCATGGTTTGAATATAAACTGTCCAAGATGGGAAATCACCCTTTTCAATATGTTCATAAAGATCTTGTTGAATGAAATCTGGATTCTTAGCTGTCATTTCTTGTGCTTCCTCGTTGGTCATATTTTTAATACCTTGATCAGTCTTTAAATGAACTTGAACGTAATGCCATTCACCTTTCTTATTTGACCATTTATAAGCATGACCAGAATACCCATTCATATTTCTATATGATGCCGGGGTACCACGATCAGAGAATAATTGAATTAATTGATGGATAGCGACTTGATTCTCTGGGATGGTCCAATAATCCCACACGGCGTTTGGGTCCTTTAAATTAGTTCTTGGATTTCTCTTTTGTGTATGAATAAAAGCTGGAAATTTTGATGGATCTCTAATGAAAAACACTGGAGTATCATTATAAACCCAGTCCAAGTTCCCCTCCTTGGTATAAAACTTGGTAGAGAACCCTCTTGGATCTCTTACTGTATCAGCAGACCCCTTTTCACCGGCGACAGTAGAGAATCTAGTTAAAGTTGGAGTTCTCTTCCCGATGGTATCGAATAATTCCGAGGCACAAATATCAGTGATATCGTCAGTGACCTCAAAATAACCATGAGCACCCGACCCATGAGCATGTGGATTTCTTTCTGGGATACGTTCACGATTAAAATGAGCCAAATTCTCGATTAGATTTGAATCTTGCATTAATAAAGGGCCATGTTCCCCGACACGTTGAGTGGCATAAGGTTCATTAATTGGAGCCCCAAACCCATTAGTGACTGGTGGATGGCCTTCTGGTAATTTAGCTCCAGCTTGAGCGAAGGGACAAGGTGGAATTGAGTGTTGTTGTTGATTATCTTTTTGCGACATGGACGATTGTGAATACTAAAGCGTTAATTAAACCTATAAAAACAGTATTAATAATAGTTTTGAAGATTCCTTTCATACTTGGTGTTGTGAGAGGTAAGTTATATAAAACGAGGAAAGGAAGGAAGAGAGGTGGGAGGAAGGAATGAACTTCCCCCCCCCCTTCTTTATATATTAATTTTATTTTTTTTCGTTAAGAGGGTTATGTTTACATGAAAGTCTAGAAATTCCATATTGAATAAGCTAATATGACATTATATGGCATATTCTATTATGCAAACTGAGAAACTTGTGATTCCTATTATTAATAGAAATAAGAAAAGGTTAAATAGACATGCTGATATATCGGGGAAGCCCATTAGAGCAAAATAGACGCCGGTATCACCTTAGTAACACAAGGATCTTACCTGATCTTCTCTTTGTCTTCTTGCAGCCCGAGGAAAGAACGCTCGAGAAAGGAAACAGGGCGATTAGTAAACAGCTCTCATCGAGAAAAACCCCTCAATACAGGAAATCACACTTGCCGTGATAAAGTACTAATTATTAATAATTGAGAGTAATGGCTGCACAATACTGTACCCCCTGCAGTAACTTACTTTGTAAAGAAAGGAAAAGAAAAGAAAGGGAAAGGAAAGCAAATGACGACACCACGTCATTACTACTTGAATCCGACAAATTCTCGCCCGACGAGAAAATCGCCAAAATCTGAATCATTTGGGTTTTCACAAATTCAGAATCTTCTGTGGCGACTGACCCGGTTGTATGTCCTGCGATTGAAATGTTAACTCCGGGTTATCCCCGAGGTATTCTCGCCGCGCCCCGGCGCTACCACCTGCTGCTGGAAAATGGGCATGGCTGGCTTCCCCCGTTCCAAGTGACAGCCCCGCCCCTCTCTTTGCCAGCCGTTTGTCTCAAATCTAAATAATACTATTATTTGTCTATCTATCTATTATGTCCAAAAAACTGACCCCCCCCCCCCGCAAGAAAATAAACACAATCAAAACATAAAATAAAATAAAATAAAATAGTGTGGTTTTTTCTCGACCGCTCGAGGATTTCTGGGCTGTTGCAAAAATTTTCCCTTGAATAATGAAGATCCTTATATATACAGAGTATCCTAAAAATCATATCTGTAACCACATTCAAGTTACGCGTAGATAAACAAACTATATCAAACCAGATATACAAACAAACAAACAACTATGCACAGAACCTATTCATTAAGAAATTCAAGAGCTCCAACTGCTTCACAATTACAAAATCCACCACCACCACCATCTTCCACCAGAGGTAAATTCTTCGGCCGTGGTGGTATTGCTTTTGCATTAAGACGTGGTACCGCAGGTTCATTCGGTCCAGAATTATCACGTAAATTATCACAATTAGTTAAGATTGAGAAGAATGTGTTGAGATCAATGGAAATTGTCGCTAATGAACGTCGTGATGCGGCAAGACAATTATCTCTTTGGGGGTTGGAGAATGATGATGATGTCTCTGATATCACTGATAAGCTTGGTGTCTTAATCTATGAGATTAGTGAATTGGATGACCAATTCATCGATCGTTATGATCAATATAGATTAACAATGAAATCAATCAGAGACATTGAAGCCTCTGTACAACCAAGTCGTGATCGTAAGGATAAAATTGATGATAAGATTGCATATTTGAAATATAAAGATCCAGAATCACAAAAGATTGAAATCCTAGAACAAGAATTAGTTCGTGCAGAAGCAGAATGTCTTGTCGCTGAAGCACAATTATCAAATATTACTAGATCAAAATTAAGAGCTGCTTTCAATTATAATTTTGATTCTATCATTGAACATTCTGAAAAGATTGCTTTAATCGCTGGGTATGGTAAAGCTTTGCTTGAATTATTAGATGATTCTCCAGTGACACCAGGTGAAACTAGACCTGCTTATGATGGGTATGAAGCTTCAAAACAAATTATTATTGATGCTGAAGCCGCATTGAATGAATGGACTTTAGATTCTGCTCAAGTTAAACCAACTTTGTCCTTCAGACAAGAATATGAAGACTATGCGGAAGAAACTGATTCTGATTCTGATCATATTCAAGAATTACCAGAAGAAGAAGAACAAGAAGAACAAGAACATGTCGAAGATGGAGAATGGAATGATGATGAAGAACAAGCAGAAGAAGAAGAAGCTCACCAAGAAGAACCCGCTTTGGCTTAATCATAATTCAACTAATTTAACCCCCTCCTTTTTTGTATATTCAGACATTATCTCTATATTATATCTTTAAAATAACTGTACTTACTTATTTACTCTTTTTGTACTATCTCTAATTTAAAAGCGTTTTTTTTTTTTCCAAAATAAAAGAGATTCTACCATTTAAAACTCCCTTTCAATATAACACTTCGAACAGATAAAGAAAAAAAGATAACACAAAAATGTTGAACAGAGTCTCAAGAAGTAATGTGGTACCCCTTTCCAGAAGGGTGATTTCAAGATTTCAATCTTCCACTATCTCTCAAAACCCATTAAGAATTAAATTAGATGAATATTTAACCTATTATAAGACACCAATGGAAATGAGACCATATATTTATAGACCTAAGAATCATAATAAATTATTAACAATGTCAACTCCAATTAAAGATGATCATGGTAATATTATTGACCATGAAACACCCGCGCCAAGAGATTCAATAAGACCAATTTCATCAGATTTAATCCTACAATATATAAACTCTGTTCAAGATAAGAATGAATTAATGCATTGGTTAAAGGAATGGACAAATGTCACCACACGTAAAAAGACTATATGGAAACTTTGGAAACCTATTCATCTTCAACAAATCTTATTAAGATCATTTTTTGAACTTGGTGGATATTCAAATTTCTTGGGGTTTATCTATACACAAAAGAATAAATTTATTGATGCTAAGAATGGTCAAGTGTTTAATATTGAAAATTTCTTAAACACTGTATTATTATGTAATTTATTAAGAGATCATTTAACGAGATCCTTGGATTCCAAGAAATCTTTACAAAAATTAAAGAATGCTTGGTCAATTACACAATTTAAGACAAATAGAACTGGGTTGGTTAATGTCTTGATTCAATCTTTAGAACAAAGACAAAGGTTTACCGCATTAGATGAATTGAAATCTTATAAACCTAAAAATTTAGTATTACCAATCTTTCCCTCCCCAGATTCAGAATCATTTCAATTAAATAAAGATAAATTTTTAAAAGATAATGAATTGGTTTATATCATTTCAAAATCTTTATTAGAACAAATTGATAAAGAATCAATAACCCTGGACCCCCAGGTTATCAAATCAATGCAAGATTTTGTAACTAAATACATTGAATTATCACCCAATGAACCAGAAAGATTCGATGATTTATTCAAATCAATGCATGAATTATATAAAAAGGATGAAACTTCTCTTCCAAAAGAAGAAGAAGCTCCCCAAACCAAATCATCATAATATATAAATATCATATCATATAACTTGTATATATTATTACATTATTCACTATTCTTTATATCTCTCATTAAGAATATTTACCCGAACTTTAAAAAAAAATTATTATGACAAGCAAAAATTCGAAATAAAAATTTCGATGAGGTTGAAATTTAAACATTGATTGATTAAATCTAAATTGACAGCTAGATAGATTACATTCGATCATAAGTCAAGTTGAACTCTTCAAGCAGTGGACGTGTGAACAATTGAACACAATATAACTAATGAGTGAAAATAATACAGAAAAACAAGCATCTTTAACTCCACCACCAGTGGAACCACCAAAGGAACAAACTGATGAAAAAAATTCAAAGAAAGATGAAACCACACCAGTTGTTGCTGATGGTGAAAAGAAACTATCTAATAAAGAATTAAAAGAATTGAAAAAACAAGAAAAGGCTGCAAAGAGAGCGGCTAAGAAACAAGCTAGTGGTATTTCAATTGAACAACAACAACAACAAGCTCAAGCAAAGAGAGAAAAGAAGAAACAACAACAACAACGTGAATTACAAAAGAAGGAAGCTAAATTGAAGAAAGCTAACAATCAAAATACCAATACTACACAAACCGTGAAGAAAACTTCCCTTTTCAGTCATTTAGAAACCACTGAAGAAAGAAGAGCCAGTGTTTTAGCCATCACTTCTGCGGTAAGTAATCCAAAGACTTCTAGAATTACTGCTGCTGGATTAATGATCCCAATGGTGGCTAGTGCTATTTCTGGTTCTAGAATTTATACCACATCATCATTTGCTAAATCAATCTCTACACCACAAAATGGTTCCAAGAGTAATAACGTTACTAGAACTTCTACCGCATCTTCTTCCACCACTCAAGCTAGTGTCAATGTTATTAATGCTGCTGCCGGTGCCACTACTACTCCAACAACTGATATTACCAGTACTAAAGATATCGCTAAGACGTTAGCCACTATTTCATTGGATTCTGATGAATATGCTGTAGTTCCAGGTATCTCATCCATTGTCCCACGTACTATGGAACAAAATTTTGAATCACAACAATTAATATCTTCTGTGAAAGAATTATTACTTAATAAAGATCTAATACACCCAGCAATTTCTTTATTAACCACAAATATTGCTCATTATAAAATTGTAGGTTCTATCCCACGTTGTATTGCTATGTTAGAAGCTTTCCAAATTGTCATTAATGATTATCAAACTCCAAAGGGTACCACTTTATCACGTAATTTAACTAATTATTTATCACATCAAATCGATATTCTAAAAAAGGCTAGACCATTAAGTGTTACCATGGGTAATGCAATTAGATGGTTAAAACAAGAAATCTCTCACATTGATCCATCTGTGTCTGATAAAGTTGCTAAGAAGGAATTATGTGAAATGATTGCTCAGTTTGCTAAGGAAAAGATTGAATTAGCTGATCAATTGATTATTGAAAATGCCTCTCATCATATTGAAGATGCCACTACCATTGTTGTCTACGGTTCTTCTAAAGTCATTGCTGATATTATCATACATAATGCTCTAACTTTAAAGAAAAATATTAAAGTTATAGTAGTTGATTCAAGACCATTATTTGAAGGTAGAAGTATGGCTAATAAATTAAGAAAGAAGGGTATTAATGTGGTTTATGCATTAATTACAAGTTTGGATGCTGTTATTAACATGAATGTTGATTATGTCTTATTAGGTGCTCATTCTATCTTATCCAATGGGTTCCTTTACTCAAGAGCTGGTACTGCAATGATTGCCATGTCTGCTAACAGAAGAAATATCCCAGTCTTAGTCTGTTGTGAATCTCTGAAATTCTCTCAAAGAGTTCAATTAGATAGTGTTACTTATAATGAATTAGCTGATCCAAATGATCTTGTATCTGTTGATTTCAAGAGTCCCGTGGAAAGATTAGCTAATGAAGGTGCATTATTAAAACAATTTATTAAAGAACGTAAAGAAGTGAAAAAGAAACAAGAAGAAATTAGTAATAAATCAAAGGGTAAAGCTAATAATAATGGTGGTAAGAATGGTAATAAAAAGAATGATGTTAAGGATGTTAATAATAATGAGGAGTCAAAGAATGTTAATGTTCTTGATGACTGGCAAAATTTACAATCATTAAACATTGTTAATATTCTCTATGATTTAACTCCACCAGAATATATTAAGAAAGTCATTACTGAATTTGGTTCTTTACCACCATCTTCTGTTCCAGTTATCTTAAGAGAATATAAAGGTTCAGCATAATAGCATTATTAAATATAAAATGAAAATAAATTTAAAAACAAATAGATAAATAATAAATAAATAAATAAAAAATCTTATATAGAAACTAATGGATAAACTATATGTACATATGATGTTACGAACTTATTAAAAGAACTAAAACATTTGCAACTATAACATTTTTTGTGTTGTGTAATTTTATCGACATGAGTATTAATGTAATATAATAAACAAGATGAAAATAATATGAAAAAGAGAAAATGGTATTTACATGGATGGTTACATTTATTCAATGTCAGTCAAATCTTCAGTGGTAGTTTCACGAACTAATTTACCATTTTTAAATAATTTAATCATGTTAACTGGTGGTAATTGTTCCAACATCAAAACAACATCTTCCCAAATATATGGTGGGATAGTCTTTTCATAAATATTAAGTAGATCACCTGGTCTTGGGTAAATGGTTAAAGCCTTGTAGAATTTTACAGCAGCATTCATTTCTTCACCTGGAATAGTACATAGTTTTTCACCTTCACTAACGTAAGTCATGAATAAAGTTTGAACATTTTCTGGACTAGCATTACTTGGTGGATCCTTCACTAATTCATTAGTTAAGAATCTAACAATTTCTTCTTGTTTGGCCTTCTGGGATGCATTTTCCTTTTGTTTTGCTTCTTTCCTTTGTTTCTTTGCTCTCTTCTTCAATTGTTGTCTGAAAGCTGGGTCAGTTCTTCTTTGGTAGTCAAAATAAGCTGCGTAACCTAATACAGCTAAGGCAGCAGCAGCACCAGTTAAAAGGGCACCACGAGGCATCACGGTTGGAGGAGCCATTGTTATTCAATAATTATAATTTTTTGATTTTTAGGAGGAATTTATCCTTTATGTTGATAATACGTTGTTATATATTAACATTTCTCTTTAACTATTAGCATCCATCTTTCTTTAAGGAAGAGTGTCCTTTAAATCTTTAGTTTGTGATCTCATGAAAATTCAAAAATTTTGTGAAAGAAAAAAAATTAAAGATTGAATTTGATTGAAAAGTTTCAGCTCATCGCAAGATTTATTATAAACTCAGAGTGATTAAAGACTTTTTAATATTTTGATTACAATTATTTATCAGTTATAATCAAATAATAGCAAGATGGTTGCCAAAAAGAGAAACACATTAAGAGGGAAAGCTAGTGCAAGATTGGGTGCTAAACCATTAGATGCCAGTATCTTAGCTCCAGAAAATGATGTGGAGGCTGCCGAAGATCCAAAGGCCTTTTTACATCAATATAGAGAAACAAAGAAGGATAAACAATTGAATAAACAAAATGCTTTCATATCGAAAATAAAAGAAACTTCATCTTCGGAATTTGCTGGTATCTCTAAATCATCTATTAGACGTAGAAAGAGAAAGTTAAGAGATAATTTGAAACCGAGAATGGAAGATTTATTAACTTCATTGAAACAAGAGCCAGGCTTACAAGAAATAACAAAGAGCATTGAAAAAGAGGAGGAAGATGCAACTATGGATGGCTCTCATATGTCATCAGTTGCCGCTGTGACACGTATCGTTAGCAAACAAAAACCATTAGAACCAGGTTCTGTTAAGATTAAAAAGAATGAACCTAATATTAGAACTAAAAAAGGTGCTAAAGCTTTATCTATTAAAGAATCTGAAAGATTTATGCAGGTGTTGAAAAATGATGAATTTAAAAAGAATTCATTTGGTGCTTTAAGAGATATTATTAAGATGCAAAAACGTTAAATTTACTGATAAATACAATATATAGAAGTAATATAAAATGTAATATAGAATTAGGACTTAATACCAAACAAAATGTATTAAAATTGAATAAATTTCCTATAAATATTTGAAATCTATTCAATTTTAATGTTGAAAATTCTGGACAATTTAAGTAAGAATTGACTAGGTCTCATATGTAGTTTTATAGTAGTAAAAGAAAGGGGATATTTGTTGAATCGACAGTTGAATGTATTAATTTTTGTAAAATAATTTTACTATTTTTGCAATATAAAAAATATTTAAAAATGGTAAGTGAACAAAAATAAAAAATATATAATGCTAAAATCAACAAATTTTTATATTATTAAGAAAGAGCATCTGTACAACTAAAAATAATTGGTTTTACATTAGTAAAAAAGAATTATCAAAATAATGCAATTATTTCCAGCTCATTCACTATACATCTAAAATTATTTGTTTGAAATATGGAATTTTTGGATTGCAAAAATGGTCTTACTTCCTCCAATTTGGGTCAAATATTTTTAAAGAGTTTATAAATACTCTCAAGTCACTTTTAATACCTTATATATATGTTTTCCCCATACTAATTTGAAGGTTTACTTAATCTAAAATTTATGAGTAAACGTGTTTTTTGTAGAGATATTAAAATAATTGCTATAAAATCTAAGAATTCCACATTGAAAATAGATGAAATGTATATTGAACTATTTACTTTGTTATTTAAACAACAACTGGTACAACTTGGTGTTAGTTTATTTTTCCTAAATTGCATTTTTAGGTAAATGCACATGCCTTAAATTATGAGATAAGAATATCATTTGAAAAATCCAAAAATAAGGAATAACTGGTTTCGTGGTCTAGTTGGTTATGGCATCTGCTTAACACGCAGAACGTCCCCAGTTCGATCCTGGGCGAAATCAAAAATTTCTTTTTGCTGTCAGGTACTTTTTAAGTCATAAATCACGAAACCTAATAGTAAGAATAAATGTTAGTTCCAAAAATCAACCCACTTGAACACTTAAACTTATACAGATATTCATAATAATGTCATTTACTTCAATATAAAGTTTTTATAAATTAAATAATAATTGTTTATTTTTGTTTGGGAAAAGTTTTTAAAATCAGAACAACTCAATTAATTTCTTTTTCTTCTACTTGGACCTTTTGGTCTGTTATATTTTTTTACTGAACTTTCCTTTGCAGCATCTTCCTCTTTCTTCAAATCTTTACTATTTGAATTTGAGATTAAAGAAATTTCTAGTTCTTCTGGTTCGCCAATTTCAATAACTTTAGCCATTGGCAATTTTTGCCCTTCTTGTAAATATTTTAAGAACCCACTTCTATTAGAAGCATATAACATACGGTCTTTTACTTTACTACCGGATGGACAAGCATAAATAAAATAAATTAAGTCGCCATTTTTGTATATGGTATAACTTGGATGTTCAGTAATAATTTCAATATCATTTGGAGTGGAAATATTTTTCTTTGAAGCTAATTCAACCCTTTCCGTAGTAGAATCAATTTTAAATGATATTAAATTTGTTTCATTTAATTGATCAGCTAAAGAAGAACCTTGAACCATCACTTGAAAATTCAATTGACTTGGAGTACCATTTGTTTGTGATACTAATTGATGACCATTAGATTGCATTTTCATTTGACGCTGTTGCTGATTAATTTCTAATTCAATCTTTTCATGTTCAGTTAATAGGGCTTCTTTATTTATTTCTGTGTCATTAATTGCGTCATCAATGTCCCTTAATTCAGTGGCTAAAACTTGTTGACCTAAAATATTGGTACCAATTTCTCTTAATAATGTGTTTTTGGTAGAGGCATAAAGCATTTTAGATCTCACGGGTGAATTATCTGGGACATATGAAATAAACACGTAGTGAGTTGAATCCTTATTGAAATCTTTAATAAAGATATATAATGGTTCATCACCTAAATTTTGTTTTAATGTGTCTAAAGAAGTAAATTGATCAGAAACTTCTACTGCAGTAGAATCGTTAGAAATCTTAGCCACAATAATGAAATATTGATTTTCATTTTCTTGTCTTGCATTGTTTAAAACATCCAACAGTTGTTGGTCTGCTGTAATACCTGATTGATTTGACATGCTTTAATGATAGTTATATTGCTGATTGATTGAGTTGTAATGTAGTCTCCGTTAACCTTCGTAAACTGCCCCCCTTTGACATAATTTGAACCGAGAACTTTTCAGTTTCACTTTAAATTCAAAAAACATATATTAGTTAAAAAAAAAAAAAAAAAAGAGATATAACGATATTGGCATAAAAATGTATAATATTATAAAGGTAAGTGGAAAACTTATATAATTTGAAAGTTAACAAAAAAAATGGAAACTATTTGTTAAATTGATATAAATAAATAAATAATTGTAATTGAATAATATTTAATGTATTTGTAGAATGAATGAAATGTAAATTTTTTGGGGAATATGCGTTCTTTCAACAATTTGATGTAATAGTTTCAAATTAAAACCAGACAATCAAATTGGACAAAATAAAATAAAACAAGTTAGAAAAAGTGACAGTAAGTAATGCAAAAAAGGTTAAAAAATAATTATAACATAAATTCATTTATTTTAACACCAGTAGAAATCATTTCTAAGACACCACTTTTTCTTCTAATAGCCTTTTTCAACATTTTCTTTTTCTTATTAACTCTTTTTCTTCTAACCAAACCAGTTGGACCAGAAAGAGCCACATTGTTTCTTTTATTTTGATTTGTAGTTTTTAATGCTAATTTACCATCTGCGTCTCTATAACATAGTAATTTAATCTTATATTGAGACATATCAGATGGCATAGGGGTATTGTTATTATTACCAGTGATAGATGAGGCAGCTAATAAATCATCAGAGACAAAATCTTCCATGGAAGAATTGGCCATATGTTGAGATACCATTGATAATCTTCTCTTTGACCTTATTTCATCTTGATTATTATTGTTATTAAATGGAATCATGTCTTCGTTGGTACCTTTAACTTCTTTCCAGAAATCAGCATCTTCAATTTCATGTTGAATACCAAATGGTAAAGCAAGATCGTATTTATTGTAAGAAGTGGTTTCTGAAGTTGGAATCATTTGATAATTTTTGAATTTTCTTAATGAAGCAGAGAAATCGTCATCATCAGAGGAACTACTGTTATTGTTATCATCATCATACATTTCTTGTTCATAAAATTCATCTTTTTGGAATGAATCGTATAATGGTGAAAATAAAATATCAGAATCTTGGCTTTGAACAGTTTCAGCATCAGAATGATAAGATTCATTAGCAGGAATACTGTCTACAATAACAGATTTAGGTGGCAAGATCACATTTTTAGAGTTATCGTCATCTTTATTTTTTGTATCATTACCATTCACACCGTCGTTTGAACTATTAACGATATGTGATTGGTGATGAGCATGAGAACCTTTCCCCCTAGATAATAACATAATATCATCCTTTGTGATCACTTTATTAGAGAATTGGGAAGGCTTGCTAGAGGTCTTTGGTTTAGACCCGGTGGTAGTAGTAGAAGTGGTAGTAGCAGCTTTCCCGTTCATATTTTTGTTATTATTATTAGTTGATTCAACTTGCATGTTTTTTCAGCTGCTTACTAGCCTTCTGGAAAAAATCCACAAACACAACCCAACCTCCCTCTTTATATATCCTTCAGGAAGAGACCCTTGTGGGAAGCCACCTTCATCCATTCATCGCCCCCAGCTCATCCCTCTTGTCAACCAAATTTCAGTCCACCTCGAGCAGCAAAACAAAGAATCAAGAAAAAAAAATTTACTGCAGCTCATCGCTAAAAAAAAACTGTTTTTAGTTAGTTGCCTATTGTTTTGTCTTTGAAACAATAGAGACACTTGTTCCTTCAAGAAAAATAAAGACAATAGATTGTTTATCTGGAACAAAAAAATCGTAAACGGTGATTGCAATACGCATTGTTCTTTTTTTTTAATTTTTTTTTTTAATCTGGGAAAAAAAATTTCGTTTCTTTTTCTGAAAAATAAAAAAAATTTTTCAGAGAAAGCAAAATGGAGAAATTCTATTGTTTGACTCTTGTAAAGTGGTAGAAATTCTTTATTTCAAAGTGGAAAGCCAGCAAGTTTGTTAGAAAAAATAGGGACTATAAAGTTTTCTTTACTTGAATTGGTTATCGCCGGTTTGTGAGTTACCTACTTTGGTTCTATTGTGTTACCTGTAATAATCTTGTAATAATAATACAAAAATAAAAATAAAAATGGAAATAAATCTATTGTATTGTTTCCCTAATTATATTTGTGATATTCACGAAAGTTTGTTTACTCATCGAGATTATCCTGTTTTTATATATACGTTTTGTTTTGTTTGTTTTGGTGTAAAGGGAAAGTAAAACAGATTAAGGTTGGTTACCAGTAGGGCATCCAACCAATAAACATAGCACCCAAATTATCATCTGAAGTGGATTCTTGAATTAATGTATCCACTTGACCCGGGACACTCAATACTAGACCATCACGAGAATCTATACCACGAACTTTATTTCTTAACAATTTCAAAGAATCACCTAAACTGTCATCAACTTCTCTATCGTACATAATAGTTTCAA
Source organism: Monosporozyma unispora (assembly GCA_003708525.3). NCBI lineage: Eukaryota > Fungi > Ascomycota > Saccharomycetes > Saccharomycetales > Saccharomycetaceae > Monosporozyma > Monosporozyma unispora. The sequence goes on along the minus strand of PPON03000060.1, from coordinate 7,303 downwards.
TCACATTAACTAAGGACACTTCATTACGTCTCACTAATGTTAATGTTACTTCACTTGATTTCTTAAATGTACCTTCTGTACCAATAATACCGAATGCATCAGTAATGTTTTGTGTTAGTCTAAATGGAACGATTTCTGGTGTAGGTAATGTCTTACCCTTTTCAAATAAACAATCAAAATCAACATGCAAGATATTACCTGTCTCAATATCTAATAAAATATTTTCACAATGACGATCACCAAGACCTAAGATATGTCCCACCATTGCCATTACAGCATATGATCTTGTATATCTATTTCTTGCATTAAACCAATTTATTGGATCAGGGAATGTTTCTAGGAACCACGTATACAACTTTGGATCATATAACTCCTTCTTCTCATCATAAAATTGTCTTCTTTCTTCTTTAGTATTTAATTTTTTACTCCAATATTTGAAATCTCTACGAAGATTAAGATCGTATTTGGGTGAACCATACTTGTTAATTAAAATTGATCTTATAGTTATAACATTAGGAACAATTTCAATCAACCCACAATCTTCTCTTAATGAAAGAACAGAATAAGTTGTAATACCTAATTGTCTCTTTCTTGATTCAACATCTTTTTTCAATAGGAAATCCATTGTGGTGGCAAATTGCATATATTGGTTATCTTGTCTTACATCTTCTTCTTTACACATAATACCATAAGCAAGACCATCAGACCCAATAATAGTAATTTGTTTCGGTCTCTTTAACGACGAAAACACTTTATATTTATTATGGAACCCTGCAATACTCACTACATCCCTGAACGGGACATAAGTCTTTTTGCTTCCCAATAACACTGCAGGTGATACCATTTCTAAGTTAGTCCTTACAGGAACAGCTAAAGCTGTTGGTGCAATATTTAATTTAAATTTAAAATCAGTCACTAAATTTCTAGCATCACTGCTCACATTGTTCATGTCAGCAACACATACTTTAGTAAATTGTTTGGTCAAAAGTTCAGCAGAATCCATTAGACGTTCATGACTTCTCAAACTTTTAACCTTCTTGACAATCTTCTTACCAATATCTCTCCTTGTTTCAGTCTTAGAATTTAATAAAGTAGCAATATACCATAAAATATGATGTGGGAAACCTATTGATAATTTTAATATAATTTGTTCAATTAATTTAGCTGATTTTGGAAATGGATGTAATAAACGAGAAAGTAATTGGGTCAATACTGAATACCAGATATACGTAGGGCATCTCTCGAGCGCTTCAGAAATAGCATCACATATTAGGTCTGCTGATTTGAGACGATCTCTGGAAACTTCAGGTTTTAACTTTTTAAGATCACTCTCTAGATCAATGGGTTCAGCTGCATCTGATGTAATATTTAACCAAAATGTAACAACCTTAGGTAAATTTTCTCTGACTTTACTTGGATTAAGTTCAAACGCTTGTAAGAAATAAGTGATCGATCGAAACTCAAAAAGACCTGTAGTAATATAACCTTCTTCTTTCTTTCTTTCCAATAATCTGCTAAAATATAAACCAAAGGAATAATATGGTTCATCCCATTGAGAGTCAAGTCTCAAAATTTCTTGATATTGTTTAATAACCCTAGAAGAGGATGAATTATTTGACAAATCCAACCATTCCGTATATTTCAATAACACGGTAGCTGCACTCCTAGCATCTACATTAGGTTGATCTCTATTTCTTTGATGAATTTCTCTTACGAGTTTCAATGCACGATCATTTTCACCTTTTTTCCATAATATTTCTGCAAATTCAAGCTCTGCTTGTGGATGATTAAATGGCAGACATTTCATTAATGAATCACTAGCAATATCTAATCTTGAATTATCACGAGATAATTGGGCTATTTTGAAATACACTTGTCCAAGGTCTTTATCTGTGTAGTCTGTGTTTCGAAATAAATCATAGGATTTTCTCAATGCCATTAGGTAGTAATTTGACTTAAAATCTGCCCCTACACGGTTTAGTCTATATTTTATTGTTTCAATGTTATTATCGTATTGGAGCTTTGACGTTTCAGAAGAAAGTAATAACAAATCATACAATCCATGTAGTTTCATTAAAATATCTTGTTGTTTAGCAAGGGTTGTGGTACTAGCAAATATAGTAAAATACGTACCCACAAGTCTAAAACATTTATTGACATAATTTGGAATTTTGTTAATCTCTCCAGAATAAACACAATGTAGAGCTTTTGCTATATTATATTGCAATAAAACATTATGATCGGGAGTGATCTGCAGACTTTCGACTTTATTGATCCAGTTTTTCAATACATTTATATCTCCAAGCGTGTTTGCTGCTTCTAACCCCATATGATACCATTCAGACTTATCGTCATCTAAAGTTAATAAATTATTTGGTAGCATTAAATTTGTACTGTTAATCACCTGGAACTCAAGTTGATGTTCTTGCATTGAACGTAACATCTTAGTTGTAGAAGGTGAATCTAATTTAAAGTCACCTAGTACTGCAAAACAATCCTGAGCCATTTTCCAGTTTGACGAATATTGCAACTCTTTAATCTTTGATTCTAAGTTAGTGGAGGTGAAGGTTTTCAACATACCATCAATAGAGTCGACATCTTCAATTTTTTCATACATGTTTTGTAAATCATTTATTAAATCTTTTCCATGAGGTTTCCCTGTTTCTGTAGAACGGTAACATTCTTCTAAGTATAAAACTGAACGTTCGTAAGAACTTGTAAGAAGAGATCTTTGAGCCAATATATCTGGCGAAATGGTGGTTAAAAATGTGTCTAATCTTTTCAACTGTCTCAAAACGCTGGTGTCTGTGATTTTATTAGTTCCATGTTTCTCATAGTAATCCTTTCTATAACTTGTTGTCCATTTCTTACCATATTCAAAGACTTTAAAAATTGATTCATAAGCCATCTTCAGTGTATCCATTTGTGGAGCATTCAAATTGTCAGTGTCATAATCAAATATGAAACGAAATTCTTGAACAATATTTTCGACTAACTCAGTATATTTTGGTTTAGTTTCAGCATTAAGAATAATATCCACCACGATATATGGGAGAAGTAAATTAGATAAATACCCATCATCTTCTCTAATTAGTGAGGAGAAAACGTGTAGGGGACTCCTTTCTACTGTACCCATCTTTAGCAAATCTAATGTTAATGTTCTTATCCATGTTTTGTAACTTTCTTTTGCTCTGAAAGTGGGATATTGAAGTGGAGTATATTCCTTCCAAGATTGAGCTAAGTAAAGTGATGACATCAGTGGATATAACGTAGTCTGAGAAATGGTATTAAATTGATCCCAAAGCTTTTTTTCTAACGGATAATCGTCCGGTCTGTTGATATTCCAAGATTCACTATCAAGCCCACAGAATCTTAGAGATTCTTGCATAACTAATGCGAAAAATAGTTGCTTTCTTGGGTTCTCACTTTGCCAAAAAGCAGGAACCAGAACATCATTAATGATCCAAATCAAAAATCTAACAACCTGGATATGGTCATTAAAAAAATACACATTGTGTTTTATTGTAGGATCATTTAATGAATGTTTTGTGACATCAAGAACACCGATCATACTAATACATTTAGTACATTTTTCACAGAGCGACTTATCAATGGACCTAAAACGATGCGACGTGTCCAAAAGAGCACCCAATAACCTACCAATATCTTGTTCGTGGTTTTGTTTCTGAAAAAGATCTTCAACACGCTTATTTTGACTAGCCCTTAGGAAAGTCTCAATATCCTCCAGATTTTGTAGGATGACGTACCTGTTGTTACTCTTCAAGTTTTCAGAGAATATGGGAATGTAGTTCGAGATTTCTCTCTTTTTCTTGACTAACCTAGCAAATATAGGGCTGCGATCTGCTAACTTCAACTCAGATTTTTGGAGTAGTGCATATGCGATGTACAGTTTAGAATCTGTAAAAAGTTTAGGTTTTTTTTCAAAAATATTATTTAATATTTGATAGATTAACGCCTGTAAACTACGGTCGAAGGTAGTCCACTTCTGTAGAATAAATGACACGAACCCATCAATTACTGTAGAAAGTTCTTCATCATTTAAACGTTCTACTAAATTTTGCCATGCTTTGAAGGCACTATATCTCACTTCTTCGATTTCTAAAGTTGTTTGAAGACAAATACTGATTTGTGCTAGGGCTGAGATAATTGCATTTTTAGAAGCAATTTTAATTAGAAGTAGAATTCCATTCACAACACGCAACTTCTCATAGTATGTTGTTTTACCTTCAACGTTATGAATATCACCAGAGTATACCTGAAAGATACCTAAAATGAGTTCTTCAAGTTTCTTTTTGAAAATCTTTTCCCTATCCTCATTCCATTTTTTTTCATCCATATACATCTTACCTTTTCTTTTGTCCTTTTCAAAGTCAGTTATTAAAAATCTTAAAGCCTGTATAATATGTTCCTCATTAGCTTTATCATTAGCATCTGGTTTGTCATTATATTTATAGAGTTTGGTAATTTCTGCTAAAGTTCTGAAATCAGGGAGATACCTAGTAACGTAATGTTTATCAAAATCAGGACTCCTATTAATAAAAAGCTGCTCTAAACTCTCCAAAGAAAAAATTGAGTTTTTGACTAGTGCAACTGCAAAAATTTGTCGACTATTGAACTCTAATAACTCGTGTTGCTGTTGGTTCAAGTATTCTACTTCACCATCACACATGATACGAGCTATTTCTCCAAATGAGTCATTTTGGTAGTTCATTATGGCATATGGGACAATGTACCGCTGGAACATTTCTAGTATCGTCTTACCAGAGTACCCTAATAAGTCACACAGTCTTTGGAATGACGCTTTCCTGTGCATCAAATTTTTCCCCAGTTGTTGCAATAATATTGGTAAAATTGGCGACAATAATTGGTAGGGCGTCTTTCCTAAAGTCTTAGCTAGATTTTGTATTTGGAAAGTCATCATTGAATGAACTGTATAATCATCCGAGTTAAATATATCCATTAATTTTAAAAGCAACGTATCAAATAATTCACCTCTGGTCGTTTGAATTAATTTAATCCAGCTCATTACCACTGTCTCAGTCGTAATCGGGTCTGTTACAGATTGAAGGAGCTTCACCAAAACCATGGTATTTTCATCGTTCTTATTGTGGATATATGTGATATTCAGTAAGGGTATAATTCTGACACTTGTCAAACGTAAATATCTGCTGTGATTAGAAAAGCATTTCTTGAGAAGGTCAAAAAAACCAGAGGAAACATCTTCTGTAGTATTATATAGGTTTGGTGGTTGGAAATGAGTAAACATTCGTTGCAATGAAAAAAGAATCCCACATAACAACCCTTCCGAAAAATCGTCAACTAGTGGGTTACAAATGAAAAGTCGATTTAAAATATCGAATGCTTTACATTTCGAAATATCTGGCCTTTCAGGATTAATTTCAGTAGGTGATACTTGCAAATTATTACCATCACATAGTTCACAATTTTCATAACTAGTTAATTTCATGTGATTTTGAGAATGCGTTTGAAAACACGATAATCTTCCTAAAACTCTTGTCCAAGATATGAGTCTACTTGTAGCCTTCGTATTTATACATAATTGAATACCTCTCCCAATATCCTCATATAATGCATCCATATTATCACCAACTCTGTTGAGCAGCCCAGGATCTAACGTATCAATTTCGTATTTCAATAAACCAAATTTTGTTTTAAAGTGAAATGAATACAATATCATATACCGAAGCTTTTCTAGTTGTTTAAACTCTTCAGGAAGTGGTTTTGATATTATATCAAGTAAACGTTCATTGTCTTCAGGTAATGTCCAAACCCGATATTTATCATTGAATGTCAATTCTGTTGAAGATCCTCTCGTCCTACGACTGGAGTCGAAATGAGTCAAAAGTATAGCCACTACAGTCATTAAATTATAGGGCAACTCAGGATAATTTTCTGAATATAGTAGTCGTGCAAAATCTATTCCTTTTTCAAATGCAAATGAATGAATAAATATATCCAACAGTTCTGTTTTATTGGAGCCGTTTGGATTTAATTCTTCATCGATGCATAATGAATATACTTTCATCATAGACTTTGCAAGGATATCATTTAATGGTAATACCCCGAAAGAACTCTTCAAAAAGTGTGATATAGTTTCAACAGTAAATTTAAATCTATTTAACGAGATGCCACCTTGACTTCTTGATTCACATATGAGGAAATCACTCATAAGGGATATAAATTTAAGTTGAAGCAAAGGATATTCCTGATGAGAAACACGAATAGAAGCAAAAATATACATTAAAAATCTTATTATTTTTTCAAACATAAAAGTCCATTTAGTAAATCCCATCGATGAGTCTAGAATACTTATACTGTTTCCAAATATATCATTTGAAGAACATAACCAGTAACATAGAACATATAATTTTTTAAGATTTCCAACAAATTTTTCTGTGGGATGAGTTCCAGTTAACACCTGGGAAATATCTTGTTCTGTATTAGAGACTAAGGTTAAAATGTGTTCTGACATTTTGTATTTGAATTCTATTTTGTATAAATTTACCAGTAGTTTACACCACTTTCCTAATTTCTTTTTAAGAAACCATATTCTATGTGCATTATTGTAGTTATTAATAGTCACTTGCAAAATATTATTTATAATACGTTTTATACCGAGAATAGTTTCTTCGTTAGTGGATGAAGTAGGAATATCTGCTACCAACAAAAAGGGTCTGGAACTTAACAATAAATCTAAGGCTTGTATAGTCTTTCCAAATATACTATCATTTCTCAAATACTTCCTCTTATGGGAATCCTTCAAATTAGCCAGTAAAGTTGAAAGCACTTTCAAACTCTTAGGATCTTCATCTAATGATCTTTGAATGGGTAGATTAGTAATTGAATTATTTTGGGCCACTGAAGTTGAATCAAAAGAGGTCAACCGAAATTCCTTAATTGCCCCAATCAATTCATCTAGGTATTTAGCGTGTGCTTCCATAGTAGTGGGCTCTCGTGGCTGTGGATGTATTAACTGTTTATTTACACTTATAGGTTTACTTGAAAGCGCATCTGCTTTTTTAATCTACAATTTAGAATTTTCAATAAGGCGCTTAAAATTTGAAAAGTGCATGCTAAACTATTGAGACACGTATTCTAGGATAAACTATTATCGGTGAGTGATTTAGGTTTGGTAATAAGTATTTTAAGAGAATTATATTAGCATCAATTAAAAAATAATCAACTTCTTATGACAACAGTTTTATATGTTGAATAAAAGCTAGTTTCTCCAATGGTTAGCTAAAAAGTATTGGGCCTACTG